>PVLA01002262.1:188697-281639 GCA_004027455.1 Hydrochoerus hydrochaeris | reverse complement strand
AAAAAAAAAAAAAAAAAAGAAGAAGAAGAAGAACAAAAGTATGGTAGGACTTCAAAGCCAGATGACATTAAATCAGCAATGGCTGCCATAATGTCTTGTTTTCTTCAAAGCTGTTCATACCATCACACATAATAAGGTCAAATAAAACAGAATAAAACCATTCCAAACAATGAATGAAAACATTACAAGTCTTCAAAGCAATATAATAAGGATACATGATTACCATAGAATCTTATGTACTCTTACCTTTTCTTACACTAGGGATACTATGTGGTATTTATACATTTGAGTTTGATTTATTCGCTTATGAGTATGGTCTCAAGTTGCATGCTTTATCTATAAATATCTCAATGTGATCATTCTTTATAGCTAAGCAGTACTCCATTGTATAAAAGTACCACAATTTTTGTATCCATTCCTCAGTTGATGGGCACTTAGGTTGTTTCCAAGATCTGGCTATTACTAATTGTGCTGCTATAAACATAGGTGTGCATATATCACTGTGGTAAGATGGTTTCGGATCTTCTGGGAATATGCCTAAGAGTCAAATAGCTGGGTCTAATGGGACCTCCAACCCCAGCTTTTTGAGAAATCTCCAGACTGACCTCCACAGTGGTTGCACCAGTCTACACTACCACCAACAGTGCAGAAGAGTTCCTTTTTCCCCACAGCCTTTCCAGCATTTGTTATTGGTAGTTTTGTTGATCCTGACCATTCTTTCCGGAGTGAGATGGAATCACAGTGTGGTTTTAATTTGCGTTTCTCTAATGACCAATGATGATGAACATTTTTTCATGTATTTATTTGCCATTAGTATTTCTTCATCTGAGAACTGTGTGTTCATCTTGGATACCCATTTTTGGATTGGGTCTTTGAATTTCAGGGGTCTGATTTTCTTTTAATTCTTTATCAGTTCGAGACAGAAGTCCTTTGTCTGAGGGACAGTTCACTAAAATTTCTTCCCAGTTTGTGGGTTTTCTTTTCACTCTGCTGGAGATTTCTTTGGATATGCAGAAACACTTTAATAAGACATAATCCCAGTTATTGATTCTGGGAAGTATTTCCCATGCAGTTGGTTCTTGTTCATGAATTCTCTACCTACCCTTAGGTCTTCAAGATTTTTACCTACTTTGTCTTCCAACAGATTTAGTGCTTCTTTTTTAATATTTAGATCTTTGATCCACTTAGATTTTAGTTTTGTACATGGTGACAGGCATGTGTTTAATTTTAGTTTTCAGCATATGGATAGTCAGTTTTTCCAGCACCATTTATTAAAGAGACTATCGTTCTTCCAGTGAGCATGCTTGGCCCCTTTATCAAAGATAAGGTGGTGGCATGTGTTTGTAGTTGGATCTTCTAGTCTATTCCATTGATACTCAGTTCTGTTTTTATTCCAATACCATGTTGATTTTATTATGGTAGCTTTGAAGTATAACTTCAAGTCAGGGATTGTGATGCCTCCTGCCTTGGCTTTGCTGCATAGAATTGCCTTTGCTATTCTAGGTCTCTTCTGGTTCCAGATGAATTTTAGGAGTGATTTCTCCAGATCTATGAGGTATGTTAGTGGTATTTTCATTGGGATTGCATTGAATGTGTATAACAATTTTGGGATAATGGCCATTTTCACAATATTTATTCTTCCTATCCACAAACAAGGGATGTCTTTCCATTTTCTGAGGTCCTCTTTGATTTCTTTTTTCAGGGTGTTATAATTTTCCCTGTACAACTTTTACATCTTTTTTTAGATTAATTCCTAAGTGTTTCATTTTTTTTGGATGTTTGTGTGAAAGGTGTGGCTTCTCTTATTTCTCTCTAGGTGATTTTGTTGTTACTGTGTAGGAATGCTATTGATTTTTGAGTATTGACTTTGTATCCAGCTACATTGCTGAATTTATTTATTATATCTAGGAGTCTTTCAAAATAATTTTGGGGGTCTTCTATGTAGAGTATCATGTCATCTGCAAATAATGACAGTTTAATTTCCTCTTTTCCTATCTTTACTACTCCTTTTATTTCTCTCTCTTGTTTAATTGCTCTGGCTAGTATTTCCACTACTATGTTGAATAGGAACAGTGATAAGGTACATCCTTGTCTTGTGCCTGATTTTAAGGTAAAGGCTTTCAGTTTTTGGCCATTTAATATGATGCTGGTCGTTGGTTTTTCATAGATGGCCTTTATCATATTGAGGTAGAGACCACCTATTCCAATTCTCTGTAAGGTTCTTATCATGAATGGGTGTTGGATCTTATCAAAATTTTTTTCTGCATCTATAGAAATGATCATGTGATTTTTACTTTTGGTTCTATTGATATGGTGGATTACATTTATTCATTTACATATGTTGAACCATCCCTGCATGCCTGGGATGAATCCCACGTGGTCATGTTGCATAATCTTCTTGATGATTTGCTGCATCCTGTTTGCCAATATTTTATTGAGAATTTTTGTATCTATCTTCATTAGGGAGATTGGCCTGTAGTTCTGAAGGTCTTTCTTAGGTTTTGGTGCTAGAGTAATATTTCCTTCCAGGAATGACTTAGGGAGAATTGCTTCCTTTTTGATTTCATTGAAGAGTTTGAGGAGTGTTGGCATTAAGTCTTTGTATTTCTTGTAGAATTCTGCAGTGAATCAGTCTGGGCCTGGGCTCTTCTTTGTTGGTAAAGACTTTATTACATTTTCAATTTCATTTTTAGAAATTGGGTTATTCAACAGTTTTACATCTTCTTGATCCAACTTTTGTGGTTGATATATTTCTAGTAATCTGTCCATTTCTTCTGTGTTATTGAACCTATGAAAGTAGAGGTTTTTGAAATAGTTGTTGATGATCTTGTGTATTTCCACAGAGTCAGTAGTGATTTTACTTTTTTCATTCCATATTGCATGAATTTGAGTCTTTTCTTTCCTTTTTAAAATTAGGTTGGCTAGGGGCTTATCAATTTTATTTATTCTTTCAAAGAACCAACTCTTTGATGCATTGATTTTTTGTATTGTTTTCTTAGTCTCTATTGCATTAATTTGTGCTCTGATCCTTATAATTTCCTCCCTTGATAAAGATACAACAGCAGAAAGATAACATGTCAACAATAAACCAATATATAACAGTTATAACCAATAATGTAAATGGCCTCAATTCATCAATTAAAAGAAACAGAGTGGCAGAATGGATCAAGAAACAACATCCAACCATATGCTGTCTACAAGAAATGCATCTAACCCAAAAGGAAACTCATACACTGAAAGTCCAAGGATGGAAAAATAATACTTCATGCAATAGGAACTCAAAAAATAAAAAAGCAGTGGTAGATATTCTGTTTGCAGACAATGTGAACTTCAAACAAAAGTCTGAAGAGATAAAGAAGGTCACTATATACTAGTTAGGGGAAAACTTCAAGAGGAAGAGATAACAATCTTAAATATATATGCACCAAATTCCAGAACATCCAGCTATACAAAGCAAGTATTAACAGAATTGAAAAATCAAATAAGCAATAACACAATTATAACAGGAGACCTTAACACGCCATTGACTCAAAGGGACAGATCAACTAGACAGAAAATCAGCAAAGAAATATCAGAACTGAATCACACCTGTAAAAAAATGGACTTGATAGATGTATACAGAGTGTTCTATCCAGCAACATCAGAATATACATTCTTCTCACCAGTACATGGGACATTCTCTAAAATAGACCGTATACTAACCCACAGAACATATTTAAGTAAATACAAAAGAATTGAAATTATCCCATGCATGTTATTGGATCATATTGCCATGAAACTGGAAATTAATGATAAAAAAACTGCAAAAACCCCACAATCACATGGAAATTGAATAATACACACTTGAGCAATCAATGGGTCACAGAGGAAATTAAAGAACAAATTAAACAATATCTAGAAGCAAATGAAAATACAAATACAACTTCCCCATAATCTGAGGGATGCAATGAAAGCAGTACTTAAAGGAAAATTTATTGCACTGAATTCCCAAATTAGGAAAACAGAATGAACACAAATAAATAACCTGATACTACACCTCAAACATATAGAAAAAGAACAAGCCAAGCCAAAAGCCTAAAGATGTGGATGAAGCTTACCAAAGTGTTGCTCACATATTACCTGAGGAGATCAGTTGCCTCAGGCAGCTATGTGAAAAGAAGATCAGTGAGCTTCAGTCTCAGATCTCCACTCATCCATAGTACTGTCCATGGACAACAGTTGCTCTCTGGACTTGAATGGCATCATTGCTGAGATCAAGTTGGTCCAGCATGAAGAGATTGCTGACTGCACTTGAGCTGATGGTGAGAGCACATACCAGATCAAGTATAAGCAGCTGCAGAGCCTAGCTGGAAAGCATGGGGTTGACCTGTGCTGTGCAGTCAGAGATCTCTGAGATGAACCACAGCATCAGAGGCTGAGACTCTCAAAGAGTGCAGTGCATCCCTGGAGGCTGCCATCACTGATGTTGAGCAGGACAGGGAGCTGGCCATTAGTGTCAGCAATGCCAAGCTGATCCAGCTGTAGGCTGCCCTACAGAAGGTCAAGCAGATGGAGCACAGTGGCTGTGTGAGTACCAGGAGCTAATGAATGTTAAGCTGGTGCTTGACATTGAGATCATCACCTACCACATGCTAGGTAAGAACAGGCTGGAGACTGGGATACAGAAGATGAGTACCCTCAGGAGGACCACCACTGGTGGTGCAAGCTCACCCTATGGGGACCTCCAAAGCCCTGGCTTTACCATGCATCGTGGTGCATATGACATAATTTCATTTTTGTGCATATGAGCATAATTTTATTTTTCTATAGTGCTGAATAATATTCCACTGTGTATACACACCATAGTTTTGTTATTCATTCACCCATTGATAAGATCTAGACTAGTTCCAGAATTAGTACTGTGAGTTGCACCATGGTAAACATTGTATGATGTTTTTTATCCTTTTATCCCTTGAGGAATATACACAGCTAGGTCAAATGATATTTCTACTTTCATATTTTTGGGGACTCCCAACTTAATTTTTATAATAGTTTTACTAACTTACCACCTCACCAACAATTTAGGAAGTTTCTGCTTCCTTTTATTTTTCTGGGCATCCATTTTTGTTTGTTTGTTTTTGCATTTTTAATGATAACTATTCTGACTGGAGTGAGACAGAATCCCAAAGTTATTTTCATTTGCATATTTTTAATGCCTAAAGATAGTTAACATTTTTACTATGTTTATTGGACATTTGTACTACTATTTTGAGAAGTGTTATTCAGTTCATTAGCCCATTTCCAACTGAGTGATTTTATTTGAGGTAAATATTTTGAAGTACTTATATATTCTATAAATTAATCTATCAGAAAAGTAAGCAAGTAAACTCTTCTGCTCTGTGGGTTGTCTCTTTGTTAATTGTTTTCTTTGCTGCATAGAAATTTCTTAGTTGATGTAATCTCATATGTTTAGTCTCAATATTATTTCCTATGGCACTGGAGTTACATAGTAAATCTGTTCCTGTGTCTATGGCTTCAAATGTCTCACCTGTGTTACCTTCCAACAGTTGCAAAGTTTATGTTTTTGTATCTAGATCTTTGACATATTTTCATAAATTTTAACATGGAATGAGAAGCAAGGATATAGTTTCAATCTATTAAAAATGGATATCCAGTTTTTCCAGCACCATTTGTTAAAGTGACTGTCATTTTGTCCTGAATATAATTTTTTGGTTTGTCAAAAGTCTAATAATAGCTAAAGGTGCACAAGGATTATTTTTGTGCCTTTTTTGTACCATTTTTATATAAACACCATGTTGTTTTTATTATTATAGCTTTTATATAAATACCATGTTGTTTTCATCACTGTAACTTTGTAGCATAACTTAATATCCAAGATTGTGATGCATCCTGCTTTGCTCTGTTTGTTCAGGATTGCTTTAGCTATTCTGGGGCTTTTCTGATTCCCTATAAATTTTAACATTTTGTGTTTTAGTTACATGAGGAATGTTGTTGGTATTAGGAATTGCATTATATCTATACATTACTTTTTTAATATGGCATTTTTCACAATATTAGTTTTTTTTAATCCAACAACATTTTTTAATATCCACTTTAATTTCTTTCTTCAGTGTTCTGCAGTTTTCATTGTAGAGGCTTCTACCTCCTGAGTTAGATTAATTTCTAGGTTTGTGGGTTTTTTATTAAACCATTGTGAATGGAATTATTTCTCTGGTTTTTGTCCTTATGGGTTCATTATTGATTAACAGGAATGCTACTGACTTTTGTGTGTTGATTTTTTAGCTTGCTAGTATACTGGACCTGTTTATCAGATTTAAATGTCTTGTAGAGTTCTTTCTTTTTGGATTTTCTATGTAAGGATCTATATTTCCTGAAAATAGGAATAGGTTACTTCTTTTCCTATTTGGATGCCTTTGATTTTTTTCTCTTATCTGATGGTTCTCGCTAATATTTTGATTACTTTTTTTTAATTTAACAGAAGTGATGACACCTAGTATTTTAAATACTTGTTTTATTGAACAGAAGTTATGATTCTTGTCTAATTCCTGGTTTTAGAAGAAATGTTTTCAGTTTTCCCTGATTCACTATGATGCTGGCTTTGGCTTTGCCCTAAAGAGCTTTCATCTGTTTAAAGTGAGACACTTTTATACTTATTTTCATCGGTGTTTTTATCAAAAAGGGAAGTTGTGTTTTGTTGAAGGTTTCTTTTGGCATCTATTGAGATGATCATGTAATTTTTATATCCCTGAATCTATTTATGTAATGTATCATATTTATTGATTAATGTATTTTAAACCATCCTTTTATCCCAAGAATAAAGCCAACTTGGTCATGGTGTATGGCATTTTAAATGTGTTGTTGAATTTTTTTCAAAAATCTTATTGAGGATTTTGCATTTATGCTCATCAAAGATGTTGGTATATAATTTTCTTTTCTTTTTTTTCATTGTTTTGAGTCCTTATCTGGTTTTGGTATCATAATAATATTGGCTTCATAGAACTGAATTTGGAAGCAGTCTTTACATTTTGACTACATGGAAATGTTTAAGGAACATTGGTACTGATTCATATGTGCAGGTCTGCTAACATTCAATATGATTGCTATTCAGAACTAATATTTTAGAACTATAGCTTTTCCTTTTTTGTATCCTTTTTAATGGAAAAAAGTTAAAACAAAATTTCATAACAAAATGCTAGGAGAATAACAATAGTTAATACATCGCATATTACCTTCTAAATAGTTACTCAGAGTACAAGATATGGACATAAAAATTTCTCCAATTGATATTAGCACAAACATTTTTTTTCAGTGAACTAAGAGACACTAATAGTATAACTAACTTGCATTTTTCCCTTTTTCTTTTCTTCATTTCACCTTTTCCCCACCTAGTTCCTCTTTTCTTTTGAATAATTTCTCCCCATTTTAAAGCTTCTATTGTACATTTTGGTCCTTATCTACTCTTAAAAGTTTCTCACACCAGGGAGACAATATGATGTTTACACATGTGAGTCTGACTTATTTCACTTAAGAGTATGGTCTGAAGTTGCATACATTTATCTACAAATGTCTCAAGTTTATCTTTCTTTATGGCAGAGTGATACTCCATTATATATACATGCCATATCTTTTTTATGCCTTCCTTGGCTGATGGGCATTTGGTTGTTTCCAAGATTTAGCTATTACAAATTGTATTACTATAAACATGGCTGCACATAAGTTGCTGTGGTATGATGTTTTTAATTCTTCTGGGAAGATATCCAGAAGGGGAATGGCTGGTTCAAATGGGACCTCTAATCATAGCTTTATGAGGAATCTCCACACTGATTTGCACAGTGATTGCACCAGTCTGCACTCCTACCAGCAGTGGAGAAGGGTTCCTTTTTCCCCACAGCCCCTCGAGCATTTGTTATTACTTGATTTCTTGATGATAGTCATACTTTCTGGAGTGAGATGGAACCTGAGTGTTATTTTAATTTGCATTTCTTGACTGACCAATGATGTTGAACATTTTTTTATATATTTAATTGCTGTTTTGTATTCTTCATTTGAGAATTGTGCATTCAGCAAAGATGACAACGTTTGGACTGGGTCTTTGAATTTGTGGGAGTGTGATTCTTTTCAGTTTCTTTATGTGTTCAGAGTAGAAATCCTTTGCCTGCAGGACAACTGGCTACCTTCTGCTTTTCTTAACTGGGAGAGTTTTTCTTAGTTGGTCTCATTGCTTGTTAATTACTTAGGCTGGTTTTTTTTTTTTTTTAATCTTTTTGGCTCAATCTTACCAGGTCTTTTAAATCTAGGAATTTATCAATTTCTTCAATATTCTCTAATTTATTAAAGATTTAAGTTTTGAAAATTATTTGTAATTATCTTCTGAATTTCAGTGGTGTCTTTATACTTTCGCCTTTTTATCCTTGATTTTGTTAATTTGGGTCATTTCTCTCATTATCTTTATCTTTTCGAAGAACTAAATCTTTGGTTCATTGCTCCTTTGCATTTAGTTTCAATTTCATTTATTTCCACTCTGATTTTTGTTTTTCCTTTTCTTCTATTGATATTGGGATTGCTTTTATCTTTGTTTGCTAGGACCTTGCTGTGTACAATTAAAGTATGTACATGGGAACACTGTTTTTTAATGTAAGCACTCACAGCTCCACACTTCCCTCTTAGAACTGATATGTGGTGTTTCCATCCTTATTGATTCTAGGAATTTAAAATTTTTCCTCCTGATTACTTCTGTGATCATTTAAGAATGAATTTTTTAATCACTATATATTTGTATAATTTCTATGGCTTCTTTCACTGTTTATTTCTAGTGTCATTTCCTGTGATCTAATAAAAATACATGAGATTATTTCAGTGCTTTGTATTTGTTGAGATTTGCTTTATAGCTTAGAATATGGCCTGTTTTAGAGAAAGTGGCATTTGTTGCTGAAAAGAATGTATATTCTGTTGTCTCTGGATGAAATATTCTAAAGAGCTCTTAAATCTAATTGATCTACACTGTAGTTTAATTATAGTGTCTCTTTATTAATATTCAGTCTAGGTGACCTGTTTGTGGCATGAGTTTTGAAGTCCTCTACTAAGAGCATACTGTTTTCTATCAATCCTCTCTTGACAAGCAATATTTATTTTATGAAAGGGGATATATTGATGTTTGATGCATATGTATTTACAATTGTTACCTTTTTTCAATGAATCATTTTATTTACTAATATATAGTTTTTACTAATATTATGCTAATATACATTTGTTTACTAATATAATACATCATTTGCTTCTTCTTACTAGCTTTGATTTCAAGCAAATTTTGTGGGATATAAATGTAGATATTACTACTTGTTTTTGGTTTCTAGCTGTCTGGAGTATCATTTTCCACTCTTTCACTTTCAGTCTGTGTATGTCCTTTTGACAAAGTGTGTCTCAGGCAATGGATAGATGAGTATTGTTTTTTGATATGATATGGTACTTTGCTTCTTTTAATTGGAGAGTTAAGACCACTTACATTACATGTTATTATTGAAAGATATGTTTTAATTCTTGGTTTGTATGTGTGTTTGTTTCATTTCTGTTTCTCATTCCCTTAACTAGTATTCCAGTGAAGTGTTCCCCGCCTCTCCCTTGGTCTATTTCTTGTGCTCATGGTCTGTGTTTAGGACACCCTTAATTATTTTCTGTAATGCTGGCACTGTGGTCATAAATGTCTTTATTTTATTCTTATCATAGAAAGATTTTATTTCTCACTTGATTTTGAAGAATAGCCTTGTAGATATAGTGATCTTACTTGGTAATTATTTTCTTTCAGTGATAAGAAAAAAAAAACCCCAAAACTTCATCCTAAGCCTTCTTGGGTTTTATAGTTGCTATTGATATCTGTTATCATTCTCATGGGTTTGGTGCTTTTCTCTAATAGCCTTTAATATTCTTTCTTTGTGAGTTTCTGGTATTTTTGGTGTGAGGTGCCCTGGCTGATTAAAAGGCCAAAGACCAGCACTGGATGGGAGAGTACCTGACAAACCAGGTAAGACGGTAGGTTCAGTATTCTCCCTGTGGTAATATTTGTATTTACGAAGTCAGTTCTTTAATGCTGCCTGATAAAAGGGGTAGAGGGTATGAAAATCTTTTTAACTTTGGTTTAGAATTCTCTCTTTCAAAGTAGCAAAGTGGCATGTACAGCACACAGGAAGCTGAGCCGTGCCTCTGTGGTTGTGGAAGGGTACCCTGGTAAGGCTGCCCGCGGAAGGACTAGCTCCCACCTACTGACTTAGTCCCTTGTGTGTCTGGGAATGAAGGCACCAGAGACTCTAGTCTGTCCACTGGCTCTGTGCCTCATAGAGTCTGTTGGTAGGTGCAGTGTAGGCCAGATCTCATTAAGTTTTCAGACTGCACTTTTGGAGGGTGACCTTTGATCAGATTAGAAGGGGGGAGGATTTAGGGGTTGTGGGTACCCCCTTCCATTAGTCTCTGTCTCCAAACTCAGACCCTTTCCCACTGCGGAGCCCCGTGTAATTGAACTCACTGCCTGCCGTTGTGCTCATACCACTGCTGTTTCACATTGTCCACCCCACTTTGATTTTTCCAGGCCAGAGTTTATGAGACAAGGTCTCTCTAGCTGAGACAAGTTCTCAGCTAGATATTAAGCTAGATATTAGCTTTGCCATGCCACAGTCACCCTTTTCCTGGGTCTCTATTGTTAGGGCAGATTTCCATGTTCTGCCTGCAGCGTGGTAGCATTTATGACTCGGAGTTATTCAGTGTGTGAGATTTCGTGGGCCCCTGGAGAGTGAGTTATCTGAGAAGACTTCATGCCCCAATTCCAAGCTTCAGCTTTCCTGTATGTAAGGAGGAGTTCATAATAAAAGCCAAATGCTGAGAGGTTTAAATGAGAGCATCCAGATGATAGATATGGAAAAATCAGGAAACTATCGAGTGTATAATAAGTATTCAAAAAATAGTACCTATTGTTGTTAGCGTTAGCGTATATGAGAAAGAAACCAGGCATGTAGTTTTCACCTGCCCAATAACTTTTTGTCTTCAGTAGTAACAATGGGCTTGATTTACTTACTCACTTTCCCCACTCCAGTTTTCCTTTTGGTGCTGGAGGTGGAACCCATAATTTTGTTTCAGCTCGCTAGGCAATTACTTTATCACTGTGTGGCGGTGCCGGCTTCTCATTCCATGTTTTCTTAACGGAGTTGTCAACCACACCATCTTTTTTTTTTTTTTTTTGACTAAGAAGAGAGTATTTGACAACACAAATGTACTTTCAATCATACTAAAAGAAATTGCATTTTAAAACAAAAAAAGTCATTAGGAAAAACGTATTTCAAGACAATCTTTGAATTACTCATCCATAATTTATCCTGCCCAGTTTCTTAATAAAAAGCTTGTCTGTTTCTCCTTATATTCAGTGAGACCAAATTTTCCTTTATGTGCTTGTTGACATTTTCAAGGGACTTGGTTTTGTGATACTTCCTTAATGATTTATCAATATTAACACTTTAGTGTATAACATTTGACTTTAACCTCTGTATAATTTTTCCATGGTTTAGATATTTATAGGTGTAGTTTCACTTCCTACATGTTCTTTTAACATTATTATGTATGCAATATTAAAACTATTTTCAAACATGATTTTTAGTGACTATATACTATTGCACCATAGAGTTGTATTACACTTTAATTATTTCACTGTGTTGGACATTTCAGATGTTGTTTTTGTTATTATAAGTAAAGTGTAACAATGTTTGATAACATTGCATCAAGTAGACAAACATCAATATTCTGCCCTAAACATAAATGAAATCAAGACAGAATGAATAAAATTGGTGATCTTTCAGTCTCATGGTAAAATTTATTTGGTAAAGCAAGACCATCACCCATCCTGAGAGATAACCCAACAGCTGGAGGAGCTAAGAGACTTCTTATATGGCACCAAAAGTAATCCCTGAGAAACTGATCTTGACATACACAATGTAGCTTGTTTAAATTAATGTAGATCTTATTATACTAATTATGTCCCTTACCTGAACTAGTATTTCAGCATTGTTATTTTATTGTATATTGAAGTATCCTGAGGCAGGTAAAGTTTAGTTCCACTGTTTTGATCATTGCTAGATACTCTCAGTGTGAACTGCAGTTACTTTGCACCAATTACTAAAGGCCTCTATCAGTGTAAAAGGCAACTCCCATGTATTATGAGGAAATGGTTTTGACACAATGGACTCACTGGTCCCAGAGAGTCTGAAGACCATGCTTTAAGAACGTGTATTTACAATATCAAAATTTGAAGTATAATGATACTTAATTACATCTTTTTTTTTTTTTTTGAGACAGGGTATCTCTATTCAGTTAGGGCAGACCATGAGCTCACTTTGTAGCCCAGGCTGGTCTCGAACTCACGATACTCCTGCCTCAGCCTCCCGAGTGTTGGGATTACAGGCATCAGCCATCACGCTCGGCCACCATTACAACTTTAATTAAACTAATTTACAGGAAGATGCTCTATGTTTAGATTTTACTGTCTGAAATCTTTTAATAGTTTTTAAAAAGTGTAGGTTTATATATATGTACTTAAGCTATGTGTGTGCATAGAAAGACAGAAAATAGCACACAAATGCAAGAAAGAGAAAGCAGAGATACAGGATAGAAAAAAAGAATGAGAAAGATGGATAAACCGAGTCAGAGTGTATATCAAGTAATGCCTACATGGAAAAGTGACCCACGAAGAGGTAAACTATTCTGTTACTTTCAGACCCATTCAGACGCATTGTTTGCTTTACTTGCACTCCAGTTAAAGGTAGAGGGTTGACACAAATTTGTGCACATGGTAGTTTCTTGGAAATACGATATTCTAGAAGTAAAATGCTCAGAAAATAAGGAAAAGACAATAAAGTTCATGTCTTTTTGAGATGACCTCTAACTTCTTTTTTTGGAGAGACTTGCTCAGTCTTGCCAGGGTCTTCTGAAGACTCTTAGAAATGTCTGCTAAGGAGAAGAAACATTTATTTATTGACTCCAGCACTGCATTGATCAAGAGTACCCCTACAAGGAGGGACCACCACACATCCAGCCATTTCTATGTTAATTATGTGTGACTGAAGACTCTATTTGAGTCCCGTGTTGCAGTTGTAAAGATATCTAAGAAGATAAAGAAAGAGAATGAAAGGCAGACAGAAAAGCATGGGCCTGCAGTTTTCATTAGGATCACCTGATGAAGCCTTTATTTTCTTGCTGTGTTTGGACCCAGATTTTTGGAATTAAAGAGCTAAGATGGAACCTCCAACAATAAAACAGGATAGGTGAAACTGCTTGGGACAGAGTAGGCAGTCTGTTGACATGAGCTGTGCAGTGAGCTTACAGATCAAACTGCTGTGTGACAAATATTACAGACTTGGTGGAGACTTTCAATTTGGTAGGGTATGTGGGAACAAATATACAAGAGAAAAGTTCTTCCAAAGCAACTAGCTAGAATATTTATACACAGAAACTGCTTGATGGACTGATGAAGCTCTTTTTTTTCTAAACAGGCGTAGAGTGCTTTCACTTACGGTGTTTTAAGCCTACCTACCATGTCCTCTGTTAATAACAGGCATTCTCAGCAGTTGAGTCTGCTCCAGTTTATACTAGACATTACTGTTTGCTTTTAACAGTCCAGCTCCTAATCTAAGAAGATTAAAATTACCATACTCTGAACCAGTAGTCCTAGTGTAGGAATTTATTCTAAGATATTATACAGAATTTAGTTCATAAATTTATGTATGAGGAAAAATTATTTCAATGCAATTCATAATCACAACAATTTGAAAATAATCTGTGTTCCCCAAAATAGTAAAATTTTAGATAATTTATGGTAAATGATATGATGAGATATTTTGCAGACACTGAAATTGTATTTGCAAAGATATGGAAATTTTCCTAATGTACATGACCTGAAAAATGCGGGATATAAAAGTTTTTATTTGAGAATGCAATTGTGGTCAAAAAATGTTCATGGAAACAAAAATATACACAAAATGTAGTGCTGCATACCTCAGAGATGATTTTTATTTTATATTATGCTTGTTAATACTTTTATTATGAAAATTTGGTACATTAATATTAGAAAAAAATGATATCAATAAAATCCTTGAGGCACATCTTAAAAGGACAATGGCAGTCCACTAGCAGATAGTAAATATTTAACATGCCATTCTCATTTTTATTGACTTGTTTCTGTCACCCAGGGCAAATTTAAATATTAGGAGTTTTTTCCTGCCACCAGAGTGCATTGTGCTCTAATTAAAACAATCCGTACTTGACTGTGAAAATCCAACTGTGTGTGTCTCTAATCCTGTGTAAGGTAGTTCTGTTACCATTTTTGCCCTTGTATATTCCAACAGGAACTCTGCCTTTGCAATAGTCAAGAAGAAGTTCTGGATTCTGCGGCAGAGACCACGTTCAAGGCCCGTTTGTTATTGCTGCTATCATCTGAGTTTCTGGTGGAAACATTGAAACAGACAGAAGGAAGAAGCATCAATGCCAAATTGATGTGGTCTTTCTTCTGTACTGATGGTTTCGCAAGTTGCCCTGTTCAAGGCTGTTCTCTAGTCATTCATTATAAATAGCTAGAAAGACACCTGACTTAACCAATGACTGAAATGAGCTTGATATTTTTTCTCTGTTAACTAAAAATTCAAAATACAGATTTCTGCTCTTCCATCTGTGTGCTGCCTGCTTCTCTGGGAGCACTCTCTGTTCTTTCTTGATCCTGTCGCTCTCTCCTTTATTACATTTTACCCCACTTGACCTGGTTTCTTAATTCTGCTGCTGTCTTCTCTAGATGTATGGAATGCTCCACACTTGCAATAGTTCCATAAAAGCAATTTGTTATGGACCTACACATTCTTCAAAATAGGCCTATAAAACAAGGCTTTCTGTTGCTAAAATTAATCATTTCTACTACAATATATCCCTGGAGTAAAGGGAGAAAAATTAGTACAGCACTGGATAGCAAAGGTCTTATAGAGAATCAAAACACCATTCCACTTAAATTGGAACTTTGGCTTCAATAGTCCCCTACCTTTTGAACAAACTATAATTAATGTTTAATTACTAGATTTTTAAAATTAACTTTCAAGTATGCATATTTCTCCACACAAGATGAAGATTAGTTTTGTAAAAACAACCTTTGTAAGAAAATTTGGTGTTCAATAATTAAAACACATACAGATAATTATATATAAATTGAGGAGCCAAATTTGGGAACAAATCTATAATAAGAAAAAGTATTTATATTTTTTTCCACACACACTCACCAAATAATAAAAACAAGTATAAAAGAAGGCAATAATATTTGATTATAGTAGTGATGAATACTGTTATTAATTTATACTTATAATACTAAAACTTTCAAAATCTTTGAAGATTATTCTGTTGTAAATATTCAAGGATGTTATGGAACATATGTTGTTAGGACCTTTTTATCATTGGGTATATAAACCAAAGACTAGTTATTTTCCAATGATTGACTCCTAATTGGGACATATTTGACACATTGAGGGTACTATGAAAAACAGGATCTATAGCATCTAATCAAAGGTGACAATCTGACAGGATGTAAGGATTCCTTGAAATATTAATTCCCCACCTGCACACCTCTGATGAGCACTGAATCAGAATAATAGTCTATATTTGAAAGCACCCTGGGCTAATTCAAGGACCTCTCCTCTAAATACTCCTGTATTACAGTAATGTCTTTAACTACACTCTCTCTGGAAGGGTCCCTTCCCTAGAATGTTTCTTTCAATGTTATGGTAATGTCCTTAACTATGCTCACTCTGTAAAGGACCCTCCTCTGTTCCCCAGAGTGTCTGTATTATGATGAACAATTCCTTTGTTTCAGGACTAGTCCACTTGTCAATATATGACTCAATGAATTTAACCAATTAGGTAACATTTTGTCACTTGCTGTGTATGCACCATTTCTAAGTTCTATATAAACTAAATTCCCAAATTCAGCACTGTTGCCTTTGAGGAATTATCCTGCAAAAATCTACTGGTGTGAAGATCCAACCATCCAGTGGTGTAAAGATTAAATGCTGCCTTCTTTTTCCTTTTTTTTTTTATTGGTACTGGGGAATGCTGCCTTCTTATCTTTTAAAAACAAACACACATATATATATATATATATAGTCATATAATATTTCATTTGAGACCGTTAGCACACAATGCATGCATGACCTCTTTAGATTGCTCTATTTACATATATCTTTTTATGGCTTGAACACTGTTGTACTCAGTAGTATAGCTCTTGGTCTTCTTTATCTCTCTCACTAGATGGTAAGTTTTGAACCAAAACTGAGACTGTGCCACAGGCCTTAGGCTTGTACTCCATGTGTCTCTTGCATTTATGAACAGCATTTCAATGAAGGGGTGAACAGGTATGTGTTCACTGAGTAATAAACACTCTATAGGTAGATCTGATTTTTGTCTTCAGAAATTTTGTAATCATCTAGTTGGGCGTAACCCATTACAAACTTCCATGCCTCTCCAAATACATGGGGAAACTGAAATTCATATAGCAATCAGTGTAGCAAAGTAAATGTAATTATTTTCACACCCAGATCTATCCTAGCACATATGGTAATTTGTCTGAATTATAAAATCAGTCCCTTGCTCTGGAAAAGTGGAATCTCTCTCCAAGGTATTCCCACTATGACCCAAGAGTACTCTGGATTTCAACTCCCATCTACCCAATTACTTGACTGATCACGAGCAGAGAGCCACCTACCCAGTCATACATGTGTCTCTTGATTATTGCTTGCCAGTTTGGAAAGTACAGATCATTTCAAGGATCCAGGACCATAATACTTTCCCCCTAAGTGTTGCACTATTTTTGATGCCATATCTAGTAAACACTGTTAAACTGTATGAGCCCAACTCTAACTTTTTAAAGGCAGTTGAAAAGTTTAATAATTCCATGTAGATTATATTTTCAATTCACATTAGGAAAATTCTCAGCAAAATTCTGTAACCTAACTTTATAGATGCTGTATTGTTCTTACTATTGTCAAATCCCTGTGTTATTGAAAATAGTAAGTATGATTCAAGGGTACTTCCTAGTCTTTCAAAGCTCAAAGACAACCTTAGGCCTTGCCATTGGCATCAATTATTATTAGAGAATCCCTCCTTGTAATTCTTCATATTTATATTCCTAACTGCAGTATAGAGATGTTTCCAAACACATCAAGTAAGAAGTTTGCACTGAATGCACATAACAATCAGCACCCTAATATGTTCTAGCAGGGGGATCTTTTTTTTATTATTATTATTAGGATAACATAATAATCAAAAGAAACTGATGTGTTACAAGCATCAATAATGTGGTCTTTACGTTCGGTCCCACACCCCCACCCCAAGAATAAGATTTTACCTCTGAATGACCTTTCTTCTAATCTAATATTTCGTTCATAATTTTATTGATTGTAGGTCCCTAAAAACACCACTAGAAAACTTGTTGATAAAGCAAAGCTGTTTTAATCGGAATTCCTGCAGAAGAGGTGAGAATGTCTTCGCAGAATCTAAGAGGTATCTTATAAGAGAGGTCAGGGAAGCCTATTTTTATGGTTTTATGATCTCGGTTTAAGAGGTTCCAGCCAGGTCTTTCAAGAAATAGCAATAATCGGGACAAAACCACGAATGTGTCATAATAATTGGCGCTGCAGAACACTATGAAGTGGAATTCTGGAATGAGTCTCAGTAAGGCACACTCTGGTCTCATAATGAGTAGTTTTTCCAAATACTCAATTCATTATTCAAAGAAAAGAGCTCTTAGTCTGTATGGGTAAACTGTTTGCTAGGAAAATTGAATTATGATAATTTCCTGAAGCAAATAGTAAAGTTTTTGTTTATTTGAAGTCTTATCTTACAGGACAAGAATTCTATCAATCATCAGTGATATTTCTCCTTAAGGAAAAACTAGGTCAACACTATCCATTTTGTATTCTACCAAAGGATATTTCAGGATAGTGATTCTAGATTTAGAACACACCTCTGTCATCTACATTGTAGTGGCCAGTTTCTCTCTGTGCAAAAATGAGCAGACATACACTTACTAGCATTCTGTGTAGCTCACGAAAATTCCAATTTGTTACTGAATATAACAGGACAAGAGGTGCTGAACACTTACTGACATGATCTTATCACTACTCACAGTAACTCTGTGAGATATTCTAGTAACAATTTTAATTGATGAAGATACTGAAGTTCATAGAAGTTTTGTATCTTGCCCAGATTTACAAAACCAGGAACTATACGTCTTTTGATGAGAAACACAAAAAACAGACTTTGACCATTTCATTATATTTCCAAATATCTCATAGATATTTTACATGACTCTATAAATCAAAAGGCAGAAACCTGAGTTTATACTAGTAAGAACTTTCTAAATACCATGCTCAGCAACTGACTTCTCATTAAAGACTTCATATGATGGGGTATACAAGATCCCAAGTGTCAGGCTTCCATGATGGTGAAGTTTTAAGTTCAGAGATACTATTCTCAGTTGATACTTTCTACCCTGAAATTTCTAACTAGGGCTTTTTGACTTTCTGTTTGTATATGAACAAAATATACTGATATTCTCTCTTGTATATCCACACATCATAATAGAAAATCTCATGTTAAAATAACCTCCCTTCTTTCCATTCCTCATCAAAGTTACTCCATCTTTATAATTAAGTATCCCAAGTGTTTTCTATGTGCAATTACTGGATTTGAACACATCTCTGTCATTGTGGAATCTTTCTCCAGGTGTCTTAAGTTATCAAAAATATTATCTACCATTAAACTCCAAACTGGACAAAAATAACACAGATGTTGCTTGGCTGGCCTCAGATGGGAATGAAAAAGTTATTTGGCAAATTATGGTTTCTGTTCATTGTTCATTTATGACAAATAATTATGCTGGAGGAGTTGGCTTTACTAGCCTAAGTTCTCAACTATGAAAAGGTTTTATTTTTCCTTTTGGAAGATATTATCTTCTTATACTTCCCCCACTCTCAGAGTCAATTCTTAGTCTTTGGTTTAAGTGTAAAACCAACTGTGATTTAAAATAGAACAGGATTTAAGAATTGCGACTTTTGTAACACAGATAGGAATTTAATCCTTGTTTAGATACTTAACATTTTTATAAACTTGGAGAATTATTTAAACTCCTTGTGCTACCTTATGTATAAATGGGAATTCGAATCCTGTGTAAAGCCCACAGTATAAATAGAGTAAAATAAAAGCTAGATAATAGGAAACTGGAAGATAGATCTTTTGCAAATGGGAAAGGGATCAAAAGATAGCAGGGGGAGGAGAAAGAAGAGAGGAAGGAAACGTAAGGATGAAGATGTGCTATACATCTGAAGCAACTCCCCGTGATGGATGTAATCATTATGTTCTACAATCATGTACTGTACTATTAAAAATGGTAAAAAAGTAAGTAAAATTTCTATCTCAGTACCTGATGTATAGTAAAAAGTAACAAAAATGATGGAGTTTTTTTTTTTGATCAAAGCAACTGAATGTTTTGACACCTTTGTCTCAGTAAATGAGATTCATATTATATTTGAATATATACAGTTTATAAGGCAATTACCAGTTGTAGGGTACCCATAAATCTTGCATTTCTACTGATCATGAAAATGGCCAAATAATACTTTCCTTTATCCTCAAGGGTTTGATAAATAATTACAAAACAAAGCTCCTGCTGCATCTGCATGTTTGCACTCACGTTTATATATAATTTAGTTATTGAGCTTTGTAGTTTTCAAACTATTTTTCCCAATTATCTTGTACATTAATCACATAATAAGTCATTGAAGGAATAATGAAATTTCATTTTTCATTTTCTAAATTCAGGTCACTGCTATCTCACTCCTGGGCTATAGAAATGATTTTTAAAAATTAATGTAACTCTCTCTTACTCTCATTTTCCCCAATTTGGAATGAAAGATATAATACTTTTTTACTTGATTGCTTATGAAATTAATTCAAATTTTTTATATGACATAGCAGATACCTAACTTGTAAGTGTTAACTTTAATTCCTTTTTTCTACTAATTATGGAGAACTTGGTAACAGAAATGTGTGTCACTCCTCTGTACCTGTTATAAGTACTAATAAATAGGTGGAACCTGTTAGCTACAATTTCCCTGATTGATTCCAGAGCTGTATAATCTCATCATTCAGGATTCAAAAGACTAATTTTGCATGGAATTAGGAGGATGAAAGCAGAAAGCTAATCTTGTGCCTACATTCCCCCTCCCTCTGAGAATCAGCTGTGGTATTTACCTCCGAAGACAGCACACCCTATGGTTCATTCAGACAGCTTCTGTGACATGACAGATCAAAATCAGCCAGCTGAGTTCAGTCTTTTAAAATACGTATCACAGTCTCATTCATAACAAATGATTTGAACAAGATTAATGATATTCAAGTCTTCACTTAGAAATTAATCTTCACTATTATTTTGGTGTTAACAAGACACTTTAGTGGAATCATTTGACAGAGAATATTCACATTAAATTGAGAAGAGAGGCACATATGTCAAAAGATAATTAGTGGTGGACAAATTCTATAGAGAATTAGGAATTGAATTTTGTAATTAGACTTTGCTTTTGGAAATCTCTCTTTGAATTGCTTTATCTGGTCCTGGCCAACATTCTTTTAGAGAGCTCCCTAAGCCCAGGTAAAACATATTATCTACCTTGTCACTCGTCTTTTAAAGAAAGCACTTCAGAATCCAGTTAGAAGCATTCATGATCATCATAAGGAATAACATTTATTGGACAATTACTATGTTACAAGAATTGTGCTTAGAATTTGAAGACGCAGCTAAAGAAAAGAAAATGTAGAGAGATAATTTGTTTAGAGTCAATTTACTTTGGCAATGACTGGCTTGTTTCTTGCATAACTAAAACTACATTTCCAGTGCTGCTTCAGCAAATTTTTCTACATTACGTTGTGTTTTGTCTTCAGAGAAACTCAACCGCAAGTTTCTCAAGTCAAATAAGCAGCAATCCAGCAAGCTTAAGGAGTGTCATATATTCCATTCAATTATTGCTTAGTTATAAGATTTTCCTGGGTTTTTTAAAATCATTTTTCAACTTTCCACAATTTGAGCATATTTTTCTTGACCACACTTAATATTAGTTTCTTTTTAGGAGGAAAGAATATTGATTTGACTGTTCAGACGTATTGTGGACAGGAAGGGAGAACCAAGCACTTATATTTTCCCATCCATGTGTTAGAATAACAAGTAATGAAACCTGCTGGCCTAGCAGACCTTGCTTGAGAATTATGTACTTAGACTTAGGATACTAATATTTCTAGATATTTGAGGTACCTACAGAAGGAAGTGATGACATCTACATACAACCTGTGCTAAGTTGGGTGTTTCCAGTACAACTTTCTTAGATATCTCAATGTGGTATCATTAGCCATCAGAGTAACTAAAATTAAAGTGGTATCTTGTTTTCCTCTGTGCTACTGTTCTTCATTAGAAATATTCCTTGGAAACTCTGGTTCATAATCTGTTGTAATAAAATTCTTCAGGGAAGCCAATGTTAATAAATTGGAATTAGCTTGGAGGTAAAACCTATTTTCCACACTTGCTCTCTGGCCATTCTGCCTGAAGTATACATGCTCATAACTATTACATTAACTTACTGGGTATGTATTTATCTCATCTGAATGTAGATTTTTTCCATGGGCTACTTTGAAGCTATAGGGGAGCAATTCTGGAACATCATTAAACACCTGAGTAGAAAGACTTCAGAAAACTCAGTAAGAAAATGGCACAGAATCATAGAAACAATATTCAAAGAGAAATGTACTTTAAATTGACTAGAAGGTCTTTAAAAAGCTAATGATTGTATACATGAGAATGTCTTTGAAATGGATCATATATTCTTTTCTAGTAGCAGACAAGGATGTAGAAAGCATGGAAAAATTTTAGAAACTAGTTGAAGAGATTTGTGTTCATTTAAAGCAAATAGATCAGTAAGAATAAGGTATAATGAGAAATAAATCCCTTACCTGCAGATTAGACAATAGTGATTTTCATTGAAATTGAGGAAAATTTAACTTGTGAGGACCTAACATCCAAATATTCTTGAACTTGTAGCAGCCTTAGTATTAAGCTTTGAGGTCTTTAATGGTAGTATGTCAGAGTTTCTTAGGATCATTTTCCATTTCTTATGACTGTGGTCTGTAAATGGCTTACACATACTTTAAACTGCTGCTTAAATTGTAAACCACAAATTAAATACACCAGGATCATTAACCAAGACATTTGTTGGAAACTACTGTGAAATTTAAGATAAAGATTCAATTTGGTGACTTTGGCATCTGCCTCGGGTTTTGGTGGAACTCAGTTTTAGGTGTGTCTGGGTGAGTCATGGCTGGCCTTACTACTTTGGCATAAGGGTGAAAAATTGCCAAAATTTACTTTGAGAAAAGAGTCCTTGGAATTCTTGCTCAAGAAGGGTCTGCTAGGGAATTAGTTCCCCAGGACTCATCTCACCATGCTCAGCGATCAGTCCTTCAGGAGCCATTTAATCTTTGTCTAAATAGGCCTGCTACTGCCCAAGCAGCGGGGTGTCATCCACATCATGCTGATTTTACTGGCATGCTGAGGATAGAAGAGATGTGGGGTCAGGGGGGTTTTCACCAAGATTTCAGAGGAAGGCCTTGAAGACCAGGAAAGGAGCCTCTGATATGTCAGTGAATGAAGCCAAAAGTGTGAATCCCAGAAAGCTGGCATGCCAGAAATGTGGAATGTCTACCGTGGAATAGGCTATGAGGTGAGGCAAACAGAGAAGGAGATGTGGGCTGCAACTGGCAAGACCATTTTTTCTCACCATGCCTTGGATGCCTGTGGAGCTAAAAGGCTTAATGTTTGCCCTACTGAGTTTTGGTTCAATTTTTTTTTTATCTGACTTTCAAAGTCCCTCCTTTTGAAAAGGTAATATTTCCTGCATTCCAATGTACATTGAAATTATGTAACTTTTTAGATTTTTACAGAAGCTCACAGTGAAGAAGTCTGTCTTGAGTCTGAAAAGAGACTTGGATTTTGAGTTCTGAGAAACACTGGAAATGCTGAGATATCGGGGAAGGGGCTACTATTGGATTTCCAATTGCATGAAGGAGAGTTGAATTATGTTAAGAAGAATTATTAACTTGCTATTTATCTGGGGATTGCATATCATTTAGGGAGATGCATGTGGGAACAACCTTGAAAAGCCATGGGATGTTGGCAGTTAGGCTGCAGTATCAGCTTGATTAACTTTGAGGATTACTGGGGGTTGGTAGAACATTTTTCAAGGTGTTTCTAGTTGGGTGATGGAGATGTGGCCTTCTATGTCTGGTTCCTCAACCCTCAGCTCTGGTATTCTTCCTCTGTTCTTCACAGAAACCATAAACTAAGCAGCTATCCCCTGCTAAGCACTGTGCCATGTTGTCTCCTGCCGCCAGCCAAACATGTACTGAAACCATGAACCAGTTGGACTCGCCTTGAGGTTGTGGGCACTGGGTATTGTGTCTCAGCAATGAGAAAGCTGAGTAATGAGTAATACACCTCCTTACTGACCCAACGCTCTGTATAAAAATCTTCAGATTAGTGCCATGAAGGGGAATATGGCAGCTTAAATTATCATAATTGATGGTTTGAAAGGTTATCAACTTTAAGAACAACTGTGTAGATCTGTGCCAAAACTTCATTTCAGTTTTCTTACCCCATATATGCTGACAAAGTTTTGGAATACATGTTAATATCTGAAGTGTGAGATAAGACTCTTGGTGTTATACCTAATTGAAATCTAAAGAAAACCAGTATAAATTTACTTCTCTTACTGTTCCTTTAATTTTTATTTCACTAGGTTCAATTTTTGAAAGTCTTTAAAAGCCATAAGAATGAATTGGAGCAACACAAACATATGTAATAAAACTTAGAAGGGCAAAGAAATTGAGGATTTTGATTTTTTGTTGTCTAAGTCATGCATTGTTCAAACATGTAAGGTTTTGTTTTGTCTCAATATAAGATACATATTTATAGTGTAGTATGCTTGTTTTAATATCAAATAATAGACAAATTGAAGCTTCAAGCAGGCAAAGGATGTACAACATAATCTGCAGAAAGTTGGGTATTTACAGTTTTAAGCATCTCATATTCAAGTATTCATCAATAACATTGTAGTGGTACCATTGCTCACTGCAACGTTGTGACAAATATGTTTTAGTGAATACTGCTACAGATTTTGAAGCTCTAGTATGACTAATCAACAGAATACAATGGGATATAACACCATCTGATATCAATGTATTTTAATTCTGATGATGCATTTCTGAGTACAGCTGCCAAAGAATGAAATAAGAGTCTGGAATTTGAATTTATGATGGCCTTTATAAATTAAATTGAAACGAGGGAGAGGTGTGGTAATTTTTGGTTAACACAGGCAAGTGAGAGACATATACAATTTGAGTACTCAGTTACTAATCTAAGCTTTTTATGTTGATCCAATCCATCATAATCATTACTCAATTTTACTTTTCCAGAGCAGCTGTAGACTATCATGGGTCTTTTTCAGTATAATCCTAGTAGATTCACAGCCAGTGATCTGGATTAGATTCTCTGGGTTTGACACTGTGTGCCGTGATGATTACGGGACTAGTAAACATTCATTGAACGTTTATGTGCCAATCATAGCTCTAATTACTTTACTGATCATTCATCCTTTATAACAGCTTTGTGAGGTAGATATACATTTCTGTTTTATAAATGAATCAAGGCTCAGACAGCTTAAATAACTTCCACAACTAGCAATGAGCAGATTCAACACTCAGAATTCCTTGTCTAATTAAAAGGCAATGCTTTGATCAACTACACTATGGTGAGAGCTGTGAAGAAGAGATTTGATTTAAATGCAACCTTGGTATTAGTTTTGGTTTCCATGATATAGCTTGACACTGAGTAGAATATAAGGAAAATTATTAAAATAAAACACAGCCATATGGTATGTGGGATCTGGCTTCTTGCCAGGCCTCAGAGCAGTCAGGTTTTGAAACATGTGAGGATGTTAACCATGAAGACTACTCAATGAGAAAGAAAGGTGCAAAAGACCTGGGCTAACCTGTTCTGCTCCTTTTTCCTCTCATGGATTACGCCAGTATGTGAATCTTCTCATAGCTTATCTGGGAATATTGTATACAGGCAAGAAAACCAACCTACTTAGTTTCTTCTCAATCTGTGTAGTTACGCCCATTGCAGACACACATCATTTTTGTTTTTCTTTTTGATGTTTTTTTTTTAAGTCTCATTGTCAGTACCCAGATTATACTTCTCCAGTAGAATATCATTACTTTAATGGACTCCTTAGTGGAGTACCACAGATAATGCTTCTTAGAGGTCTTGGGCTAAAGCAACACATAGTCAATATATGCACACTGACATGGGCAACAAAACCAATTTCTTGTGCCAGACCCAATTCTAAATGTTTCAAATCTATAAGTTTATTTAATATTGCCAACAAGCCAGTGTTATTGGTCAAAATTAACCAAACTAATGTTATTGCTATCATCCTCATTTTATAGATAAGGAAATTGAGGTACATAAAGGCTAAGGTAGTCTGCAAGATCCAGCATAAATATAACAAACATTCTGTATGTTTGTTACTTATGAACAAATAAATGACTCAGTGAATATTCTTGCCCAAGAGAATAAAATAGTAAGGAAAATTTCAATTTGTGAAAGTTTCTGGATGATACCACTTACATTATTGTGTTTCATAAAAAACAAACAGAAAAAGTCAACAAGCATATTGCAAAGTGTGTTGTACAGAAGAGACACTCAATATGTATTTGTTAAAATAATGCATATGTTTTCTGACCAAAGTCAGTTAACAAGGCCTTTAACCAGATCGGTTCTTTATGGATGCACAGAAATATAAGAAATTGAATAACATCATTATGACCAAAGGAGCTCAGATTATGAAGGGAAATGATGCAGGGAAGTCAACTTGGGAAAATACTGGTCACACTTTTGGTTTGCTTAACTAAAATAGAACTTAAATGCTTAAATTCAGGTTTTTTACAACATACAGATGATGCTTAGAAGTAGTGCTATCAAAATCAATAAAATGTCCACAAAAATGGCCAAGAAATTAAGATGTTTTTCTGCATGCACTATGGATTTTCATCATCATAAATTGATCCTTTGTTAATGATCTTTGTCTCTTTTTTGAGTTGATGCTGGTGAAGTACTGGCCACTGTTCAAGTATTGACAAGAGCTTTGAGAGACTTGAGAAAGATGAAAGATTCAGTGAAAATGAAACAAATAGCTGTCAAAAATGATACAGTGGTGCCAATCATTAGTTCATTACTCCAAAATCTCTCACCTGGTTGCTGTATATCATTTTCTGAGATAGTTTTCCATTTTTTATTTTTTTCAATTATTGCACATTTTTGAAGGAGAATATTGGCTTTTACATAAATTGATTTTGTATGAAGATACAACAGTAAAGTTTGGAATGAAATTTCAATTAAGTCCAGCTTATTCTATTATATTATATATGGTTTCTTAAGATGTCTTTTCAGCCTTAGAGCAGTTTTTAAAAGTACACTTTTTTATTACACAGGCATCAGACATCTAACTAACAAATCCATTTCTTTACTATGAGTAAAGGGGACATAGGTGTCTTAATTTTTCCTTTGAGGAACTCCTCCACACATTACTGGGTGCCATTTGAATCTTACAATAATACAGTTAGAATACGAACATTTACAGGGGTTGTCTATAGTCTTTGGAGGATAAGGATATCCCCCCTCCCTCTTTGGTCCTTTTGAGAGATGCATTTCTTACTTATTGTGCTGATATCACTTGTAACTCTAGCAACTGGTTCCTCAAATTTTGCCAGAGAAATTAATTATCAAGTGTTTTATCTAAGTGATTTTATTCTCTTTGGTGTAGTGATTCATTTAGAAATTGGTATATGCTATGGTTTGTGTCTGTGCCCCAAAACCTCACGCTGTCACGTGTGTGTGTGTGTGTGTGTGTGTGTGTGTGTGTGAGTGGGCTTTTCAGAGGTGTCTGAATCTAGAGTTTGTGATTGGGTTACTTTCCAGTGCAGCTATTGGTAATGTGAGTGCTACACCCACCCTAGGGTAAGTATCCTACATTCCATATAAGGGAGGAAAAGAAGCTCCTCCCCTTTTTGTATACAATCATTGTTTGTCTGGATTTCCTTAAATATTACTTGTTATTGTTGCAATTTTTGCCTTCCATCTGGAATCATTTTCTTTCTGTCTACAGTACACTTTCCTGAACTCCATTGACTGAAACATGTGCTTTGTTCTGGGCAAAGCATAAGTTTTTAGAATGTTCTGCTCTGCCTTTTGCTCCTGATTCTCATTATAAATCTGACTAAAAGTAACCAGCAGTACCCATTCTGCAGGTTCAGTTTTGGGCTGCTTGTATATTTCCTTCACCAGATTAATTAATCTCACTCTTAATCTCAGTCTCTTAAAAAGTCTTAGGATATGAGCAAAATGTAGACAAATTTCTAACAGAGTGTAATACACATTTTCTTTAGTCCACTTGCCAACAGTCTTTCTTCCTAACTGAAACCACCTGAGCCTTGTCTTTTCTGTCTAATTCTTATCAGTATTCTGGTCCTCTGAACTCTGACCAGAATCACCCATCAGGCTCTACTTGTAATACTACAAGGCTTCTCTAGCATGCTACTCCAAACCTTTCTAAACTCCTTTTGTAAATTGGTTACAAAGTCTTCTAAACAACATCGTCAGGTACAGTCACAGCCAAAAACTCACTACTTTGGTAACAATTTTCTGTATCAACAGGCTTTCTTGTTGCTGAAACACAGTATGCAAAATCTAAAATTTAAAGGAGGAAATGCTTAATTTGCTCAAAATTTCAGTCCATGATTGGCTCACTCCAACACAGAGACATCATGGCAGAAGGGCATGGTGGGGGAACACTGCTCAGTTCATGATAGCTGAGAAACAGAACATGAAAGAATGCTGCAGAGAAATGTACTGGGTTATATACTGTACACAATACCATACCTCCATGCCACACACAGACACACCCATGAATATATTTTTCTAATCTAAGTATTTCAAAAAAATGATGCTGACAAGAGAACCAATGGTCATAGATGAGATAAAAATTATCAAAATGCATTATATACATTTATAAATGTGCCAGAATGAAGCCCATTATTATGTGTGGCTAATATGTAGTAACTTAAAAGATATATTTTAATGAGTATATGATTCTAACTAAAGTTAATCACTGTAATTATACTGACTATATTAATCTTTTGACTTCCCCAATTCATCTTGAGTTGTAAGCTGACAATTTATCATTCATTTGAAAATCTTTCTTCTCTCATTTATTTTTATACCCTCTCTTTGTATCCCGACCTTTCAACATTGTCTATTCTGTTTAAATTGTTTTTTCTTATATGCTCAAGTTTAAATCAGTTTCAGTCTCTCCTTTTGCTTAAGTTTTGGTCTTATGACTATAAATTTCTTTCAACTTGAACCTTTAAAATGTTCATTTAAAAATTTAAAATAAACATTTTGAATAACACACATCACACACAAAACCAGAGATGACTCAAATATCAATCAACAGAGCAATGAATAAATATATTATATATATTCACTGTAATGTAATACAACTCTCGTAAAAAGACTTAGCATAATAAAACAGCCAATACATACAGTAGTACAGATGACAGATTAATTTTATATTTTTCAGGGACAAGCTAGTGACAAAAGAGTGCATAATGCATAATTTCCCTTATATAATGTCCCAAAGCAGGCACCAGCATATTATGTTAATGAAAGCTACCTTAATGAATACTCTGAGTTGGGAAGAGGATGTTGGATGTTTATGGGACTGTGGGAACATTCCTGCTCTTTCTTTCTGTGGTGGTTACAGAAAAACAAAAAGTTTTCTGGCTTTATACTCAGGATTAGAACACTATATATGCCTTAATATGTATATGCTAAACTTCAACAATGAAAAAAATGTCCTCCAGTTTTAGTTGGTTTGTCCAGGCTACCTCATCTGTGTTACTACTAAAAATAAAAACCCAAGTGCTCTGCAAATAGAAGGCATTTATATTCATTACCTACTTTGTCACTGTGCAGTAAAAGACTAGACAGTTATTTAAAGAAAGCAATGGGAATATGAAACTAGCACCTATACATTTTTAGCAATGGGGTTTTAATTTTTTTATTGTAGCTTAAACTCCACATTTTGCTTTCTTTTTATAGTCAGCATCTCATTGAGTGGAAACATCACATAGCGAGGCTATATTAAAACAGAGTGTTAAGTAATATAATTGCAGAAACAATTTCTAAAGGTATAGTAAAGCTTTCATGTTTGTAACAAAAGTTTTGAGAATCAATGTACTTTTAATTCTTTAATAAATGCTACCATGAAGACCACAGGCAGATCTGAAGGAGTGTGATTAATTTTTCTAGTGCTTCTTGTTTACAGAAACCTATCTCATTTCTACTGCAGCATACTCAGAGCATTTTTTCATGCATAAGTACAATTGATGTGTAAACTAATTTTGTGAATAGCAGTTTAGTAAAAGAGAGGATTTATTTTATTGGCAAAAGGAAAGGAGTAGCTAAATAGATATGTTTATATATTTAATAGTCATTGTTTACACATTTGCTAACAAGATCATTAATTACCTTTACAAATAAGGAACCTAAAATAAGTAATAAATTATAAATGAGACGAAATGCTTATCTTTAGTGTAGTGGCACTTACAATTGTTTATTGGCTGAATGATTCATATATCTTTATATATTTTTGTTTTCTTCAGCAGATTCAGTAAAATGACTAGCATATAACAGACTTTCATTAATGTTTCCTAACTCAACAAATAATAATAATTACCTACCCTTCCTTAAATCATTGTTTTAAAAAATAAATTGTGCCTCCATTGTTTAATAACTCTCAAGATTCACAGTAATGTAAGAGGAATATTATAACAATTACTTTGTTTGATGAATCAAATGTAAGCAAAATATTCTGTTCCCACTTTTTACTAAAACCAGAAAATGACTCTGGGGTTGTAGGAGAATAACAGTTCCATTTACACAAGGGAAACCAATTGTTAACTGTTTAATCCCTAAGCATCAAAAATTGTAAGCAGCCAATATTTATGAAGAATAGCATTTGTAAGTCATTCAGGTGGATGTCATGGTGCTGAAACACCTAAATATCACCTCAGAATATTTGAGAACTGGGTCCTCAAAATTAATCCATCTCAGATAATTTTTGTGTGTTGTTCAAGAGAACATCAGGCAAAAATACGATGAACACTCTGACTTAACAACTTACAGACTAAGATAGTCCCCAAGGGACGTGGAAAGGTGTTAGTGGAAGTAGTTACAATTTTTAATATTTTTGCTTTTATTTTGCTATTTCCTCACTTAATTACAAGCAAAAGAGCTATGCATTGTGTTTGGCTACATAATTTCTTCCTATTCATTTGATTTTTCAGAAGCCAAAAATTAATACAATACCTGCCAGGTAAAAAGTTGAAACACTGGTTCTGCTGTAGTATAGGAACCCCTTTGACAAATGAGACCACATGGAAAGACCTTTCATGTGGCATGGTTTCTATATGCCTTACATTTCACCAGCTCTCAATTGAGGGTAGCGACATGGTTGACCTCACCCAATGTTCTAATTGAATGAGAATAATCTTGATATTATATGTTAAGAGCCTTGGACCATAAAAATTGCTCAATAATTGTTATCAATATTATTTCTTTCTTCTCCAACATTTATATTTTTAAATAGGCCTAAGTTTAGAGTTTGGAGTCAATTTGTACTGGATTTTTCCCTCAAGAGGTATACAGTATTGAAAATAACTTCATGTCTTTTCTCCTTCATTTTTCTATCTTCAAAGAGGGAATAAATATAATCCTTCAGGCATTCAGTTGCTACAATAATAGAAAGAATATATGTCAAGAAAAACCTTTGTTATATTATCTGTTATACAATAAGTGCTTAGTTAATGGAAGTCAGTATAATTCCACATCTCTACAAGATGACAAATATCTCAAGGTTAGATTATTTTCCTCCATCATATGGTTTATCTCTGAATTCACAGGCCTGGAATGGAGCAGACTTCTATGCCTTAAAGCAGGTTTTCTGAAATAGACTACAAAGAAACAAGACACTCCAGAGAGGTACAATGTGATATACCTATATGTTGTGGAGTTAGCAGCTCTCAGATCAAGCAATCAGTGGCACAAGAGCACAGTGACATTTTGATTCAAGTAAAAGTCATTAGGGAGGATTATTTACTAGAACTTCTTCCAATTAAAGAATGTATGGTAAAGTATACTCTTGAGGAGTTTCATCAAATCACCATTGTTTAGAAAACATTGCTCATGGAGGAATTTAAATAGAAAAAAGTGTTTAAAAAAATCACACTTAAGGATCAATATATATACAAATTTATTTCAGGCTCATGACTAATGTAGCTTATATACTTCAGTACTTACCTGAATCTCATTTAAAATCTACATGTTCATTGACAGTGGTGTAAATTCACTGAGTATACATGTACTGAAAACTGCCAAAATTACTGGCACCAAAGTCTCTGCCAAAAGAGAAGAGAGAAAGAGAGACAGAGACAGAGACAGAGACAGAGAGAGAGACAGAGAGGCAGAGAAACAAATGAAAAATAAAAAGAAATGATGACTTAAATTTGTAGATGAGTTATCTTATTCTCAGTTCCTAGATACTCTTTGTCCCAGTAAAAGCCAGTTTTCATAACTTATTAATTGTCCTTTCTACTTTCCTAGCTTGGAAATATTTTCCAATAACAAGTGCAACTGGGTTCTTGTTAGTAAAGAAACGCTTCCTTTTATGGCTTTTATCACCTTTCTGCCCAGTATTTCTTCAAATACTCTCTTATCTTGCCCTCACTTACATTTTAGATGGCAGATGGCTTTGAGGATGACTTCAGGTGGTCATAGGTTTCAGGTAAACATTGACATAAAAATAAACTATAGGCTACTGAGAAGTGAAGGTGAAAGTTTTGCTGCTGGAGGACTGAATTTTCTTACTCTAATGAATGTTTTAATCTGACTTAAAGAAAATATTCCCTCACTGTTGTCAACTATAGTTTCTCATGTCAAATCTAAGGCAAAGATGAAAAAATTAATAGTAAAGGCAAATCTAAAAAAACAGACACTAAATATGACTTTTTACTGTGCAATGTAATTGATCTGATAGAGGAAATGAAATCACTTGGAAAGTGAGTTTATGTAAAGCAGTTATTCTGTAAATCCTGAATGTACTAGTCATCCTAGAATTTTGCTGTGGGACAAAGTAGATTATACAAATTAAACAAGTAAACAGTTTTCTCTCACTTTTTACTACTTGACTGCTGAATGCTTTATAGCAATATAATTTGGATAGAGTGGTTCAACTCCTTTAGTGCTTTAGTTTATCATGCTATATAATTTTGTCTGCTAAAGCCTAGCATCTAATTCTATTTTTATGCATGTATGCTATACATCATTACAAGAGACATTTCCTTTTGATGGTGCTGTTTGCTTAGAACTTTCATTTTGTATTTTTTTCTTATCAATATTGATCCCAGTAATCACTTTTATAAGACATCTTCCCTTTGTGACTTGCTTTACTTCCATAAAACCAATCGATGCAAATGCTATATTATAAAGTTTAGATACAGAAGTTTTGACTGATGATTCATTTCCTTCTTTTTTTCTTTTCTTTTTTCCTTTCTTCTTGCTTTACCCCCTTTCCCACTCTCCCTTCCTGTGCAACTGTTTTATACATACTGAACTTGAGGTAGTGGCTAATATTTTTAAATTGAGGCACATCCCAGGAAGCTGAGTGGAGGTGCCTTATTTAGAGTTTGGATGGAATATGTTCTTGCCATTGTTTCCATCTTTTCCTAAGGCTCTCTATCACACTCTGCCAGAACTTTGAGATCATTTGAGGCTGTGATCATAACTGTTCAAGAGATAACAGTTACTATTTCTTTGATTTTGATACAGGTTGAGAATACACACACACACACACACACGCACACGCACTCTAAGGTGTAAACTCAACTGAGTGGCTTTATTTTTTCCTTAAAATTCTGTGGTATCAACCCATGAGTGAAATCATTGTTCTCCTGTGCTATGATATAAAGGGTGTATTACTACATAGTTGGGGAAGTCGATATATTATTTTAGAATCCTACCCTGATGGTGTCTAGTCTCTTGGTTCAGCTGACATGCTCCTACATATGTAAAACATGATATGAAAAGTAGCGATACATAGGCAGAAAAAAAAATTGAAGTACTGTCTATGGCAGCCAGGATTTAAATCAGCCGGGAAAGTTGTAAAATGTTAATTAGAAAGACTGTGGTAAAATATGTAAATATGTTAGGTGCAAAAAAAATGAGTAAAATATACTACTCATCACAATAAGTAAACCCATAGAAATACATGAAAATATGAAGTGACCATGTTAAATATCAGGAAGTCTTATTTTATTTTGTGTTTGTTTTAAAGAAATTGCTTTTAATTGTATTGACTCATTTATTTAGTAAATCATCTTAAGTGAACAGATTTCATTGAAGGGAAAGATGCATCTTTGAGTAATTTCTATTATGGAAATGTGGCTTACGTAGCTTATAACATTTTGCAGAGAAACTCAGGCCTTGATCACTTCTGTGAAGTCATGGTGAAAGCCTTCTTATCTAGCACACACTGTCCTTTTCCTCCTACTCTCTCTGGCATGCAATTTGGATTTTCATTTACCTTTGCATGTAATCATTAATATGATCATTTCTATTAATTATCAGCCTACAAATTTGTCTCCCTGAATTATTTTACATTAGTACCATGTAATTGATCTGATGGAATTTTTCAGCACTATGACAAGATATCTGATAAAACCAGTTTAAGGGAAAAGGTTATTTTGGCTCATGTTTTCAGTCAACAGTTGCCTGGCTTCATTGCTTTAAACCTGTGGGAAGGCAGGACACATGACACAAGAGGTGTTGGAGCAAAATGTTCACCTCCTGGCAGGAGGGAAGCAAGAGGGGGAAGGATCCAGAGCTAGAGAGATTGCTCCTTCTGCTATTGTTACATCTAGGTCCCCACCTTATTAGATGGTGCCAACCACATTCAGAGCAGGTCACCTCCATCAGACTGATATCCCACATGCCCATCTTCTCCTGAAATACTTTCACAGACACACCAAGAATGGAGCTTTACTAATTTCCTGGGCATTTCTCAATTCAGTCAGGTTGATAATCAAAGTTAACCTTCCTGACCCCTCTGTATAAGGAAATGCAGAAACCTGTCATCCAGAAAACATGTCACAAACCCTAAGAAAAACAAATGCTTCCAATGAGAATCAGAAACTTCAGCACTGTGACTCTTACTTATCATGGGCAAACACACTGATCACTAGTTGTGAGCTCTTCCATCCAATAAGTCTTGGTGTTCTTGAAGTTATTGTGTGAACTGATACTTCTGAACTGTGAAACATGAAACCTTTTTTCTTTAGAATACAACAGAAATAAAAAAATGTGAGGGAAGAATTTTGTTGCATAAATAAATGCAGCAAACTCTTATTTATTTCTTTATTTATTCCTTGTAGAACTGTGTTTAATAAATTAGGTACCAAAATTCTTATCAGATAGTGTTTGTCATATAGTCACTTGAATGAGACAAAAGCATGATCATCCTCCAGAATTCACAAGGGATTTGTTCCAGGACCCCACTGCAAGCATACTAAATCTGTGGGTTTTCTCATCCCTTATGCCATAATATTTGCATATAATCTACTCTCTATGTACTTTAACTCACCTCTCTACTACTTATAATAGCCAATGCAATAAAATGTTATGTTAAGTAGCATTACTATACTATGCTATACTCTATCTAGAGAATAATTATGAGTATGTACAAATGTAGTAAAGATGCAGTTTTTAAACATATCTATGGTTGTTTGAATCTGTGCAGTCAGAATTTGTGCATATGGAGGATTGACCAAATTATCAATGATCTTGTAATGTATCTGAGATATGCAAGAAAATCTGTCCAAAAAAACATTACCAAGGGTTTTTTCTATTGGTTCTGTATAGAAAAGCTATATTCTTTTTCAAATCTTCCAGATTCACTCTCCTGAATCTTGTATTAATATTTCCATTTTATTGAGGGAGCCATCATTTACCTGTTATCAATATGTTTCCTAGTTTGACTGATACATAATAGTAACTTGGCTCATCAGAAAGTCCCAACTTTCTGGCCTCAATTGATGTGACCACATCTATCAAAACAAAGAAAATACCAAAACCAATAGGATTTTTTAAGGAAATAGGGAATTTCTTTCCACTGAGACTATGTAATTTAGTGGGAATGCCATTGAATGGAAAAAAGCACACTTGAGATGGAAGAATTTATAAAAGAAAGATGAATCCAGAGATGGGAAAACAGTCCCACATCCCACTCAGGCTTAAAGACCATGAACCATGGACATTTCAGTTTCATTTTAGGTTGGAGATTTTTTTTTCCAAATTAAAAAAATCTTGATTAACAATACATGGTGTTATTGAAGAGCACAATGTTTAAATGTTTAAAAAATTTATTACAGTAAAAGATGCATTGCCCATTAATACCCTTCAAAACACTCTCCCTTCCTTTGAAACTTATCTCATTATTCCTGCACTTTCTAAAGCAGCTCTGGAAAGTCTTTAATTGGGCTGTCATTACTCCCTTGATATCCTGAATGAATATTTACTTTTCATGGTCATTTTGACTTTGGGGAAAAGTAACAGATCCAATGGATAAGGCAGATGGAGACATACCATAATGTTTCTATTGGATAGATATTATTGTAAATGTTGGATTGGCAATAAAACACAATGTATGTTTACATTTTTAAAAGAATGTTGCAAAAGATAAACTGCCAGGAATCCCTTTCCAAACTCACTTCACTTTCCACCCACTTATCACATCAATGTTGGCAATGTCTTTTGCCATAGCAAGTTTTTTTCATTCATACATTCATTGTTTTTTATCAACTTTTATTTACCATTCATAGATTGTCTAACTAAAAGAAAGCTCAAAAATGAACCTGTGAATCCAATTTTCTGCTCAGAAAATTTTAAGTATACTGAACAAAGGGTAGAACATAATTTTCAAAGCAGAGTTCATAATTGGTAATGTGTGAATCTTCCTTTTTCATGTGATTTTACTTACCAAGGATGATGTGAATAACTTGAAAGACAGTTGGCAAATAATTTTTGAGATTCTTAGATATGCCTTTAATTACATTAACTTAATCTCAAAAAGATATCATACATTTACATTTCTAGGTAGTATATTGTGCCTAGTTGTTTTAGGGGATGTTTTTAATTAGTTGAGACTAAAACTAATACAGTTGAGATGATTATGCAAGTACCGTATCAAGTAGAAAGTGACCTAAGTTTTAAAACTCAAATTTTTAAACATAATCTTTATTTTGATAATTCAAATTGGTAGCAGCTAGTATAACAAGGAAAAAGCTAAAAATGAGAATGTCTCATAAATTATCTTTGCCAGTCTCCCTAGTTTATTAAATTTCTGGACAAAGAAATTTTTATCTGAGTACCTCAAAGTTATGAGAGGGGCTAAATCTACCAAAGGAAACAAAGTAGATTCCTGAGAGAGTTGCTTAGGTAATTAAGTTCAAAATAAAATTATTGTGGAAAAGGAAATTCTCTTTTCATATGAATTATACTACCTATGAAAATTGATTAAATTATTGAGATAATGTTGTTACTTATTTCTCTACTACTTGCAAGAAAGGGCTCATTGCTCATGAATTTTCCAACACAGAACCTGATGTAGAGCAGGCTTAAAAATTGAACATTATCATTACTGTTGTTTTATTGCTAGAATGCTAAGCAGGTTAAAATATAGCTAAAACTATGTTTAATTCAGACTGTCCCCCATGTGCATACACATGCTTGTCTATTTTTATTTATTTTGATTCCCAGCTAAGAGCCACCAGATCACAATTCATAGTAAGATTCAATAAAGAAATCTGGGGTTGGGGATAGTGGGGGTTAAGGAGTATAAGCAGAGGTGAAAAATTTGGACCAGCTACCATGCACTGTTTTGCTGCTTGCATCTGTATGTATCAGCAAATGTCAGCATCTTCTCTCTGATATGCACAGTCTATGCACTGAGGTCCTCCTGCATGCAGGGTCCATTACTCAGGCTGACCAATCTCCCAATAAATGGTTGCTCATTTATCATTTGTGCACTTATTTCAAATATCCTTTAAATTCCAGTAAGTCAGTGTCATATTCTCTTATTCCTTTTTATAGTGCTTCAGTAAACTTTCTCTCTGAAACTTATATATTTGACCCATTGTCAAAGGACACGTTCTCATCTGAAAAACAGCTGATTGGGGTTTTAGGGTAGCAATAAGGACTGCTGATTTTCTCACTTCTCATGATATATATTAGCATTTTGCTTCTAGGACGTGACATTTTCTCTTTTTCTTTTTTTTCTTTTTCCTACTTTATTTGCTCATTCGTGCCCCTTAAATAAGACATATTGATGGACTAATGACCTCATTTATCTTTTGGTTCTTTAACTGTTAACATTGGAGTGGTTTGGGATTCAGTCTTTGATTTATCTTAATTATCTTGCTGAGAGGATCAGAATTCACAGTTATATAGTTTTTATATTTAATCTCAAATTTCTGTCTCTAGCCTTGACTGCTTTCCAACTTGAGACTGAGATGCTCAGTTGACTTTGTCCCTTGATTAATATACCTCTAGGCGATAGCAGGTAGAATATACAATTCTTAATTTCTGTGCCCAGACATTTTCTACCCTTCTCTTCCCTGGACTACACTGTCTTAAAAAATAACACTCCTGTACTCAAGATAAAATGTCAGTTTGAGTATTTTAGTTCATTCATTTGCACTATTTTCATCCATCCAAATGTTCAGTTAATTCACTTTCCAAAGTATATCCTACTCCTGGAGATTCTCTTCAAAAATAAAGATATCATTCTAAAAGAAGCACTATTTTGACTAAGTAAATTACTTCCTAACTGACCTCTTTTTTCTGACTCTTGCACTTGATATAATTCTTTTAGCAGCGTTTATGAACATACTACTCAACACTCTCCATTGTTTTCCTATCACTCTCAGCATAAAATCATGATTCCTTTCAACTTCCAGCAAGGTACATATGATGTGATTGGGTCTTCTTCCCAAGTTTCCATATTTCCATCTGCTGTCTCTTTAAGCCCCATGTTCTTTGTCTGTCTCAGTCATACCTTGGGTCTTATTTCAGGGCATTTCCGTGTGTTTTTTCTTCCCTTGGGATGACTTTGCTTCAGTTCCTCTCATTATTGAGTTCTTGTTTATGTACCAATCAGTTAAGAGGTTTGCTCTATGACTGCCTATAATAAAACACATTGATACCGTATCAAAAACCCTTTGTTTTACTAGTTTCATATCAACTGAACCCCAAGAAGTTACTACTCTTTAAAAATGATTTCTTGTGATTCAGCTTAGTACATTTCAAATGTTTTCACTTGTTATGAGATCTATTTTGTCATATATCATATGAGTCCCAAAGCCATGAACAGTGCTTAATGCATAGTACAGGCTAAAAAGTATGTTATCCACAGTGAATGGATGAATGAATGAATCAGCAGAGACTGGAACCTAATAGCAAGGGATTCTGGCTTCAGGAAGTCAGGAGCTACCCTTTGGAAGTGGTATTTGAATAGTGACTTGTGGTTTTGTAGGCATAATGCAGTTTTCTATCTGAGAGTGAGTAATTGGAGAGCAGACAGCTGGGAAGAATAAGGTCACATGCAAAAACTCAGAGGCAGGAGGAACCCGTTTCTTTACTGGTGCAAACAGAATGTTCACATGGCAGGAAGCAAGCGGGCAAGGTGGCATAGGAGGTAAATGGTTTCCAAATTGTTTCTCAGTAAATTTTTTTTTCTTAATAAAAACTATATATGGAATTCTAATACATTACCAAAGTCATCCATACTTTGTGCCATCAGAAATCAGTACTGTCTACCATTTCAAAATTCCAATTTGAAAAGCATACTTGCCTGCTAGAGTGAAAGAGTTACATGATATGAAGAAAACCTAGACTATGTATTCCTGCTAGGGAAGACTGACTTTCTGGGATTTGTTTAGTATACTGTAGTCTCTGGCAGGCAGGAGTACACTTCAAATACTAAACCCATCCCTGCCACACCAGGAATTTGGTACAATAATATGATATTGTCACTGGGTGCTGAGGTGGAAGCACTTGCCTGGGTAATAGAACACATAGTATGTTTATACCACTTCTTGTATGAATTATCAGAGCCCTCATCCCTCAATATTAAAACATACTGAATTCCTTAAGTCTATTCTAACTCTGTGGCTTTTCATATCCTGTTTTTCAACTCTCCAACTTTCCTTAAAAAAAAGAAGAAAGAAAGAGAGAAAGAAAGAAAGAAAGAAAGAAAGATCAGTCTAGACCAGAAAATGGATTTGAACTTCATTTTAATCTCCATCCTATATTACCAACTTGACTATGCATAAATTTCCTCACTTGTTTGAGTTGTGAGAATTAGTCATGTACACTTAATATTTATGTAGTGCTTAGTTATAGTAATGAAGTAACAGAAATTAATATTATTATTCATCATTACTGTTATTTCTGTTCATAATATTTTTCTGTAAAAATATTTTCTAAACAGGGTAAAACCATTTTGTGGTCATTCGACAACATTGTTTCATATCTGCGGATGATTTTGTTCACCCAAGGAACATTTAGCAAGCTCTAGAGAGAATTTTCCTTTTAAAAGGTGGAGAGGGTTGCAACTGGCATCTTGTAACTAGAGATTAGAAATGTTACTGACATCCAAATATCACAGGACACCTCTTTTTTTTACCTCCTCCCTGCAACGAAGTATTTCATCCAGAAGTCAATAGTGCTACAATTACTTCTGTAACTTCAGTAGGAAAATAAAACTTCCTTATTTATCTTTGTTGTCTCACTTTTGCTTACCACCTCTGCCTGTTTTCCTACTAATAATTGCACTTTTGCCTTGAATATAGGAGGCAGTAACTATTTTGATTAATTGAACATGTATTTGAAAATGATTTGTCTCCTCCTACCTCACTCCATTTAACTTTGCAAGGAATATTTGGTGAACTGAGAGTACAAGTATAGATAGAACTCAGAATGCAAATTTTCAGTTTTTAATTATATTATCCTCTCAGACTCTTTTTTTGAATTTATACATATTGAGAAGCAGGAATAAAATTTTAATAACTACAAATCTCCCAGACAAACGTTTCCTCTCTAGAATATATTGTCAATTTATTTTGATGGTGGTTTTACTTTTTGTATTCTGTTCATAGCCCTGCAAGAAAGACACATTTGGGAGATAATTTCTGCTTGAGACACTGTTACAAAAATGTCCAATCATATTCTTGAGGAAAATAATGCTGATTTAAAAAAAAATAAGAAAAAGAAAAGTTCATGTTCTGTACTTGAGGTCTAAGAAATTCATCTGAAGTCAACTGAGGAGCCTATTTTCAAGAGACAAAGGTACGAATAAGACTGGAAGGTGCCCAGAGCTGTGCTTCTCAGCCCTACTTGTATAATAGAGGCACTTGTGGAAATTTAAAACACACAGATGCCTGAGTTCTTAGCCACACAATTCAATCAGAATCTCTAGGTTGAGCCTAGGGAGCAGTATGTCATAATGCTTCTTATGAAGTTTGTGTTTATTGCCAGGTTGAGGAACCCCATATAAGTGAAGAAATGGATGACCAGTAGTTGAACTCTTTTGGAAGGGCAAAGTTAGGCAACATTGTTGGGTTAGTGTTTTCCAGTGTTAATAGTTTCTTAGGTTACCGCTATGCAGAGAAATGCAAATCTTATTCAACATTGTTAATTATAGTACCTCACATTTATATTTTTATTGTCAATTTTCATAGGTATGTTCATAGTTAATTCTCAAATTCACCCTCCGAAGTAATTAGCAAATATATTCATTTTCTTTTTTTCTCTCTTCTTTCTCTCTTCTTTTGAATTGTTTTTAGGTCAACAAGGAAGCTTAGGAAGCTTACTTTACCTACCCAAGTTCTTTTTGGTTTCTTTCTTGCTTCTTTGTTCCATTCATTGTTTTAATAATCCACAGCACGTGCTTGCTATGTGATGGAGACTTTTGAGTTATTCGGTTTGGAAATAGTGGGAAAGAATACAGAGCTCTAGGCAGCAGGGGTGGTGGTGAAGTGCCAAGTACAGTGACATACAATTGCAATCCTAACTCCATGGAAGATTAAGACAGGAAACTCTCTAGTTGTAAGTTACCTTGTGCAACTTATAAGACCCTGTTTATATATCAATAAACAAACAGACCAAAGATGTAGCCTAAAGTTGTGGACATGTGGGTTCAGTGCCCAATAGTGCTCCCCGAAAATGATGGTGGTAGAAGCATAGTTTTACCAAGCAAATAGAAGAATGGGCTTCCTATTAAAAGTTTTCTATTGTAGGTTATTGTTCAGGGCTCTGCTTACATAGCTTTGAATGTAATGCAATAGATATGCCCCCTTCTTATACTCAGTTCCTGTCTTTATTGTCTTTGCTAAATTCCAATTGTTCAATTTCTATTTTCAACATATAATCCTCTTTGATTTCCACTGTAGAATTGGCTATTGCTATGTTTCTGCTTCTGGTACAATTCTAGTTAAAGCAAAGCACTCTTGTTATAATTTGTGTCTGGATGCCCCCTAATACCTTGTGTGTCATGGGGAGTAGGCTTTAGGAGGCAGCTGAATCCAGAGTTTGTGATTGGTTCATTGTCTAGTGATGGAGTTGGCCATATGAGCGCTACACCTGCCCTAGGATGAGCAGCGTGCATATAATATAACATAGGAAAAGTTTGCCCTCCCCTATTTTGCTTTTTATATCCTCTGCTGCCATGAGGGTTACCCCTCAACCATGCTGCCCTGCCTTGGCTTCAGTTGAGTATGGATTGAGACCTCTGCAAGCTAATTAAAACTTTCTTTCCTTAATTTTGGGCATCAAGTATTTTATCTCAGCAATGAAAGAAAAATAACTAAGACAACTCTGTTTTATCCCAGGCATCAAGGCAGTTATCACCAAGGGCTAGTCAATCTTGGCACTTGTTTCTTCTGTTTATGGTGATTGGTCTAAAATGTGGTTATATTTCCAAAATAGCTAATAATGTGTGCTTTTACATGAAGCTAACAACAGACATTGTGTCACTCTTCCTTGTAACTCATGACTTATCAAATGCCTTCTTTTGCCTCTTAAACACATAGTGGAATATGTCTGAAGGCATTGTTTATTCCACAAAGAAAAGGACAAACAGGAAGAGCTAAAAGATGAAGAGAGAGGGGCACTGAGATATATTGTTTTTCTCTGGATCCACCCATTCCTTGAACATCCCAATTAACTGAGCCAGTAAATTCCTCTTACAACATTAAAGATGATAGATTATAGTTGTCAGTTTTTAATAGAAAATTACAAGTTCTCTTAGGACACGGCTTAAAGACAGGGCATTTGAAATACATATTTTTAATTTTTTATGTTATTTATTTATTTATTTATTAATTTGAAATACATTTGATTAGCCAGATTCAGCACATAATAAGATTGTTGCACCACAATGAAAGCTGTAAGGACAGTACTAATCTCAGTCTAGCATTTGGCCTTGGTTACATAACTCCAAGCATTATGGAGTAAGAAGCAGGTTGTAGTGCAGTGACTCTCAATTTGGGAATCAGTTTGGTAGTATTATCATCCTTGGGGAACTTGTTAGAAATACAAGTTCCTAAACTTTCCCCCAGGTCTACAGAATCAGGGACTGTAGGGTGAAAACCAACAATTGTATTTAAACAAACTATTCAGGTGACCTAGATGTGTACTAATGTTAGAAAAATCATTATTTTAGAGTTCTTTCATTTTCTCTCCAGTTTTTAAAAAGATTGCTAGTTAGGAAATATCTTTAATAATTATGGAACATTTATCACACATTCACTGTTGTAGTCGAGGTTTGTGAGGAGAACAATTAGAATCAGGACATGGAATTTTATTTAGCCAAGGGCCTGGATCCCACAGCAATGTCCTGCATGAGTCCAGACTAAAAGCTATAACCTGTGACAATACCTCCACGAGTCCAGCTGGAGGTCTAGAGCCCACAAGAAGGACTCATACCAGTCTGTTTTATGGATCTGTGCTGGGAAAGACCAAACGTCAGTGGTGGAAATCAGAAAGTCTATGTCAGTAGGGTGAGGGAGCTGTGCTGGTAGTGTGAGTGTTCTATACTGGAGCCAAGAAATCACCCTCATAATAAAGACTAGGGCTGCCCTGTAAAGCACCATGGCCATCCTCAGTGACACAGAGGTCCTGAGCTCCTCCAATGATAAGAACAGTCGAGTACATGCCAGAAAGCCAGCATGAAGGGTTTGTCCTGGGCACACATCTTCCCCTCCGGAGCCAGGAAGTGATGCTCGATGTAAGGACCAGAGCTCCTCCAAAGTGAACCACAGCCTCTCTCACCAACAAAGTCCTGAGCTCCTCTGATGACAATGGTTGAAATTACACTGAGGAAGCTAGTCATGATGAGCTCGTCCAGGAGAACCAATGGCGCAAACAGCAACACTTAGAGAAACCCACAATGCCTAGCTCTTCTCTACATCTCTATTTATGCTGGCAACTTTCTTCATGTGGAACATCTACGCTCAGCACCATGCTGATTTAATCAGCTGGTGTTAAGTTTACCATCAATTTTTATTCCATAACATGCACAGATACACACATGAACACATCTTCTTTGACTAAACAATCTGCCTGAAAATGTTTGAGTATATTTCTGTTAATAATATAACATATAAAAAGCATGAATGATAATTGAAAAATTTCATGAATTTCAGGAATCTTACTCCTTTTTTTTTTCTTTTTTGTCTTTTTGAGACGGTCTCACTAAGCAGTTTAGGCTGGCCTTCAACTCATTTTGTCATCCAGGCTGACCTCAAACTCACAACAAATCAAAATATTTGAGTGATAAACTCCCTACTAAATGTTCAGAGGAGCCACTGTAAGGGCTACTGGCCATCTAACAGATAACTGCCACTCCGACTTGTTTTGTTGCTGACTGTTGGTGGAAAGTTTCCTTTCACTGAGGAATATGCTACGTTTTCCCCCTCAAATCACCATTGGTTTTATCTGTTTGTTTTAGTTTGTAAGGGGATTGAGACTGGAGTCTATGCCTTCTGACTCCTAATGTAGTGTTTCTTTTTTCTGCACTAGAGATTCAACAAGGAATGAGGGTCCTTGAGGAAGAGGTTTCTCAGAATTCTGAATCTTCAGCAGTAAAGCAAGTTGAGAGGTGAGAGTTTGGTCGGCTCCTCTGTAGGTTGCACACTTCCATACAATTTAAAGGCTGATCATTCTGAGTGTGACTAACTCAATTCAGGGAAATATGAAATATTACACTACAGCTTGCTGTGTCAAATGACAGCTACAGGGTGCATGATAGACTTGGGGTTTGAAGATAACCTTGCATATTTCAATTTTCCTCTTCTGGGGGCTTCCTGTTGGATTTTTTATGTATCTTTGGGAAGAGATAAACTACAATAAAATTTTAAGATTTCTATTTGAAAATAAAAATCACAAAACACTATTTTTTTAAAACTCTGGAAGGGGTAGTCTATCATTACACGATTTCAATATTAATTGGGAAAAGAACTAAAACTTCTCTGAGACCTACACGTATCAAAATATATAAGGTAGAGGTTCATAAATTGAAGTTCATGGAAAAGTCAAGGAAATTGTGCCAATAGGTGCACAGAACCTGTGTCACGTTCCTATTTACCCCTCCGTTATTTTTGGCACGCAGAGAAGGTTTCCAGGTCTTACTTGCCTGTCATCAGGCAGTCAGTGAGGTGGGCAAGAACAGCTTTCTCCAATTAAATAACTTCTATCGATACCTATGTCTGTCTAGCTAGTGTTTCACAAAGAGATGGTTTTGTGCACAACAGATGACTATAGAGCAATGTGATACTTTTTCTTACAGAACAAGTAATGTTTTCTTTTTTTAGCAGAAAAATATGTTTTGACTTAAATAAAGGATTAATTTTTTTTCTTCTGAGGGAATGTTCAGTACTTGCCCTAAGCAATACCAAGTCAGAGCATTCAAAGGTAAGCTCCTTATTTAAGTAGAGTTTCACTGTGTGTTATTTTTCAGAACATTCTAGAGAAAAAAGAGAAAACAATTTGTGTGTGTGTGTGTGCATGCATGCACACATGTGTGCACAGAGAGAGATTTACTGTAAATACTTGGCTCACATCAGTCTGGAGGTAGACAAGTCCCAAGATCTGTAGGATGAGTCAACAAGTTGGGACCTTAAAATGTTGTTTTAAGTTCCAATCCAAAGGCAGACAGGCCCAGGTCTCACAAAAAGTCAGTGCTTCCGCTTGAGTTCAAAGTAAGGAAAGGGTCGACGCCCCGCCTCAAGGCAGGCAGGAGGAAGTCTCTCTTACTCAGTGTTGAAGGATCCTGATGTCCATTAAGGAAATACAATTCACTTTACCCTATCAATTTAAATGTTAGTAACATTAAAAAAAAAAAGCTTCTTGAAAACAACTATGGTAATGGTCAAGCAAATATTTGGGTATCTTATAGCAAATAGACACATCATATTAGCTATCACAAAGGGAGCTGGCCATATAGCAAGATGCCTGAGAAGGGAATTCCATGTGGATTTCTCTGTTTCTCTAATTTCTTCTTGTCTCTTTCTATTTTAGCCATTTAGTAGGATTTAATATCATTACATCCTTTTCTTGGACTTATCACTCTCCCCACAGAATTAAAAGATACTGAGATTCTTCTTGTGTTTTCTAAATACTGCTTTTGGTCTTCACCAAGAAGGCTGGAGCTTGATCTAGCGCTTTGATCACTCTGTACCCTGAAGCTACACTTTCCATCTGACACACTTTGAAAGAAAATGCAGTTTAATGTCATAAATATTAATTTTCTTACAAATACATTGCCCATATATTATGAATGTGATGCATGTCTCAACCAAGTCTTTGGGAAGAGTTTGTATATTTGTTTTTGAAATGAGTTTGGCACTGCTTCTTACAAAACAGTATCCTTGCCAGTAGCAGTAGTATGTAATATAATCTTAGCTACTCAGGAGACTGAAGCAGGTAGATCAAAAATTCAAAGCCAGCGTAAACTAACTCTCTCTCTCTCTTACAATATACCTAGCTTTAGTTTACATATTTCCATCTTCAGACTGAACTGTTCTAGAGGGATGGAATCAACCCCAAATCACTTCTTTCATCTTGAGTATACGAACAGTTTAAAGTTTGTTCCTTTACCTGATAGGCAACCCCTACTTGAACATAAAAAAAGTCTGTGATCCAAAAATGATTCCACACTAATGAAAATGGGTTCCAAAAAGGCAACACGAGAATTATCTGCATAAACAACATCAGGACATGTACTGTTTTTGCATTTATTGATGTGTACTTTATACTCAGACTTTAGTATTTGATTAGCAAGATGATAAAAATAATTCTGCTTCTGAAATTATGAACACAAAAGACACATAAACAAAAAGATCTATCAAATGGTTCTCCTGTCCTGGTATATCACAGTTAACTGTAGGCTAAAATATAAACTGATTTTCTGTCACCCTTTCTTAGATGAGGAAGTAGATCTTTTATGGGTATCCAGGTGTATAGACCATGATCAGGTCTTGATATAAAACGCAAAGATTAATGCAATTTTGGAAAGCTTTCTAATTCCCTCTGAGTTCTTCTATCTCTGAAGTTAAGATTGTAAAATCATAGGGCTATGAAAACTGCTGTATATTCTGTGTCCTTTAATTTTTAGCATTCATTAAATTGTACCTTAGTTTAAAATAACCTTCTTAGTAAGTTTATGCAATAAAACAAATCACATTGTCTATAAATTATTATATAGCACATAAGTGTGATAAATGGAGGGCTTGGTTCCCTCACAGAACACTGATTTGAACTTACCCCTCTGATACACTGTCCCTCCTAATTGCCTCCTGGCCCCAGGTCCCAGTGTGGAGCTCAGAATGTTCTTGGGTTCCCTACATCTGACCAAAATCTTCCTTGGCCTGGGGGATTATTTCTCAGTGTCTTTGTGTTGTGTGTATGTGTATGCATGCTTAGGCTTATTCTTTTCATCTCTGAACTTCTTTGAATTCTGTGTAAGTAGCAACCTTCAAATAAGAAAGTAGATTCTGACAGCTATATAATCAAAAGTAATTTTTCTTTTGCAACCATTCCACAAAGAAAAATGGAGCATTTGAAGATTTTCTTATACTTCCATTGTCTTACATTAGTATTCTTTTCTAAGAGCTACAATATAAAGCGAGGGCAAAGCTGAAATAATAACATCCTTTATCATTTTGTTTTTTAGTTTTATATTTTCCCCTCTTTTTTCTTTTCAGTATTCCCAGAATCCTTTCTTGTTGCCTGCTGGGCCAATCTTTTCTCAAATCAAGCAATTGAATTTTCTTATTATGTTTCAAGTTTCTTAAAGATGCTACTGTACTTCCAGGGCTCCTTGCAGCTATGCTATAGGCCAGGGTGCTCCAAACCATATGGACAAATGGAGTTTGTGACTACTAGGCCTGGGAAAAGGAATCAGAGATTTGAGTATTCCCATCTCTCCTCCTTTCCCCTTGGCTTTAGTGATGTTGAACCCAAGATGACCATGAAGATTTGTCACAAAAGAGGTGTCTGAAGTTTGCTTTCAGACATTGTGGTGCAAACTGTCTTTCAAAAAAAAAATGAATAAAGAGACATCAGTCTAAAAAATCAAGACTCTAGGAAAGAAAAATTTTCACTGAGTTCCAAAATCTGGGTGCAGCATATTTTAAGTTCAAGTATACTTTGTAAAGCTGGCAGAGAAAGGTGTAAATCTGGATAACAGTGATACTTGGGGGTTTAGTTGGCTTCGAATGTGGGTCCCAGTGCCAAGTGGAATTGGGGAGGGAGACTTAGTATAAAAGTCCTGATGTCCTGCAGGGAAGATTCCACAGATCAAGAGAGATTGGTCTGATGACCTGAGTCATATTTTCTGTACATTGTTTTGCTAATTCCTGACTTGCAGAATAATGCAGTTTTCAGTAAAGATAAAATGTACCTGATCTGTGAGAACACTGAAGATATTTCCTGTATCTCACATCCAATTTATCTGGTAATAATAACAGCAAAACCAACCTCTGCTGTATACTTAATATTTGTCAGGCACATCAATTAGCCCTTTGCCTGCATCATCTCCCTGAATCTTCCTAGAAGTTTGGTGAGCTAGCTGCTATCACTACTAACACTACATAGGTGAATACACCAGGTGGACCTAATATTAAGTAATGTAGCCATTGACATAGAGTTTGAGAAATGGAATATGATTCCAGTAGGGCCCATCTACATAGATTTTGAGTTCCTTTGTGAAATTCAGAATTCAAGATAGTGCCAGAAAAGCTTTAAAGTAAGCATAAGATCTTTTAAGTGTAGGTCTATGCTGTTACCTGGATTCTACACCTAAGAAATTGACCCTGGATCCCAGTTATGACTCTTCACTGAATTTCTCTTCAATTTTCTCTGTATTCTCTGTATTCCTCTGTATCTTTATTATGCTTCTGATTCTTGTCTTCTTAGCCCCTCTCTTCCTCTTTATCTTTCTCTCCTGCCTTTTGACTTCCTCCTCCTCATTTCTGGCATATTTATTCATCTACTTGTTTTGTGGAAGAAGGGTGTACTGGGAATTGAACCCAGGGCCTTTGCACTGGGCTATATCCTGAGCAATTTTTAAAATTTTATATATTGTGACAGGCTTTTGCTAAGTTACCCAGGCTGGGTTCAAACTTGAGATCGTCCTGCCTTAGCATCCCAGAATGCTGAAATTACAGACATGCACCACCGTGTCATATATTTTTGTTAATATTTCTGTGGCCCAGTGTCTATGACTTTTTAGTGTTCAGGTGTAATGTGGAAGAAACAGGAAACACTTGACTTAATGTAAAATAAAGTTAGTTTAGTTTATCAGCCTCAGAGCACACATCAAACCATGGAGGCTCACTCAGACAAATTTCTTCTCAGAACTGAGTCAGAAATATTTATGAAATAATTCTTGTTTTATTATAGTTATTGTTTTTTCACTTAAAAATAAAGCCCATCTAATTTCAGTTTGGAAAGCTTGAGAAAATCTGTTTTCCAATCTACTGATCCTAATCCTTTAAAGCAAACCGTGCTGGACGCTGAAGAATCTTGGACCAAGAAATCAAAATTAGAAGTTTTCATCCTTCCATACTGGGGGAAAGTGTGTCCTGTTCTAAATATATGCTCATAAATATGGGTCTGCAACTGGCTGCAAGCCCAGAAACCTTCAGAACATAGGGAGGAACTGTTAAGTAGCTTCCAGGACACAATGGGAAACCAAGTAAAAAATACCTGGCCGCTGAAGACTGTCCCCAAAAAGGAGATGATGTGAAGACTATTAGAAAGTAGAACCCCGGTTAATTCTGAAATTAGTTGGCCTTCTAAATGTGTGCCAGTTTAACTGATTAATTCCCCACAGCGTGTTCTTTATTCTCTTTCTTATCCTCTTCTCTGACTTGTTTCTTATATTTGTGCCTATGAAAATTCTCTTGTGCACAACTCTGTGTATCCATCTAGCAAACTGCGTCTCTTATAAAGTATGTCTTCCTCCTCCATTTTCCTTCCATATCTTTCTCATCCTTCTTCCACTGTTACTTTTTCCTATACTGCTTGTTTATTACAAGCACCCATTTGTCTTTCTGTTTGTTTCTAGTCAATGATACTCACTTATGGATCACTGCTTTATTTTATTTATGGCTTTCTCTTCTGGTAGTCTTGGAATTTTGCAAAGTGGAGATGGTGAGGTTAGATGAGATACATTAGAATGCGCGTGCCCTTTGCTGTCAGGAAAAGAGGCTGTGTACAAATCAGTTTAGGTATTTCTATCTTCACAGCTTTTGTAGCAACAGCAACAGGAGCAGCAGCAGCATTTTTACATTGAAGTTTTTATTCTCTTCTAGACATGGATGTGCATTTATGACTTTATATTTAAATGCTACAAGGCTTCTTTTCTACTTTATTTGAAGATGGCACTAGATGGTGATTTTATATTTTTATTCCATTTCAGGGATACTGCAGGTGTTATCAGCTGTGACCCAAACAAACATATTACTGGAAGATGTCTTCTATTTTTATAACCTGTGGCTTGGAGATTTCATGTATTGCTAATGGAATGAAATGATATGCTTTCCTGTAGTTTCTGATGTGTACATGTAGTGACCTTCATATCAGTTACAGGGTCTCAGAAATCTGTTGGAAAACATCCATGAGCAGTTATTATGTGAACCTTGGCATTATTTTCTTTTATCTTTAAATTTTTATTTGTTTTTTTTGTCCTCTGTGGGTCAAAAAAAACCTCACTGGAGTTAGATTTGCTCTCAGGAAGTTAACTGTAACCCTCAAGTTTCAGAAGGAGTAGAGGGCAGACAAAGAGAAGAGAGAGGCATGGTAGAAAGAAAAGAAATGTGGTTATTCTATAAATGAACGTGGAAGCTTTCAGAAGAGACAAAGGGATCCGTCAATTTTCTCCTTCTCTGACAAGCATAGTAATGTGATTTTATGTCTTTTAAACTAGCGCTAAACAATATTCTAAATTAGAAGTCTGAAAAAATAGAGAAAAGGAAGAAGCAGACTAGCTTTTGAATTAAGCATATCTTAAAGAGATAACCCTGTGTGGGAGGAGAAGGAGGAGGGACAGATTCTAAAATGTAATATTATTAGTTTTATTTTAGCACTGAGCTAAGAGTTAACTGTTCTGAATCAGTTACTAGTTTCTTAAGACTTTGAAAGTGGAAAGAATAAATTTAACTGGTTTTATGACCATTATCAAATATTCTAGGGAGACACATGTTTGAGGTTTCAATTTGACACAAAGCACTTTCCATTTCAACTGCTGCAAGTCTTTGATTTATAGCATGTGAGCAAGCTCTATTAGCAAACTTCTTTGAATTCTCATTCTGTGTATAGAGCTGAGCATCAAGGAATATTTAAAAAATCATAAGATTATGATAGTATCATGGGCACATAATCAGTCCATGTAGAATAATTCAGGGCAAGACATGGTGGGGCTCAAATGTGGCACCAACATGAGCTTTTAGGAGACCACAGTGCCTGGAACTGTGTCAGGTATCATGGGCTTGAACAAGTATTAATAGATAGGAAAGTTTCAAATAAGTCACAAGAGAAAGAGATCCTTAGGCATGGAAACCAGCCTAGGACCCACCTAAAGGTAGATAGGCCCTTCCTGTACTTGTGAAGCAAGTGGATTCCTGCTATATAGTATGAGCTAGAGAATCAACAAAAGGGAGAATGTGTAGTTTAGCTGTTAAATGTCTAATATGTACTGTGAATCACTTTAACATTTGGAGCAACAAAAATAACTAGGATTTCTTATCGTATTAATTCACCTATTGAAACAACAACAACGAAAGAATCAATTATCACAAAATCATTGTTAGAACACAATAGTAGAGTTTCTAAGGAATTTTATCACCTAGGTGGAAACTTAGAAAATAAATACAGCCTTTTTTCCATTATAGTATTCAATAAGAAAACTGGATTCAGGCACTTTTGTGTAGATGTTATGGGTAAAATCCGAAGTGGCAGAATGTGAATTTTGTTTCCTCCAGGATCATATTCTAATGTGTTCTGACTCAAAATCATTGGTCCTTTACCAGAACCTTTCAGCCTTAGTAGTGCAGCTAACAATGTAGGGTTTTGAGAAACTTAAGAGGGAAGAGAAAGCCCTGGAAACAAAGGATTTTTTTTACTCTTTGGGCTGCATTTATAATAGCATGCAGCAGCATTTGGAGCTACATAAGCACTGCAGACTCATGCTTCTGTAGCTTAAAAACCAAATGGATTGTTTTAGGGAATCTGGTTTCTGCTGATAATTGGAAGGAGGATAAGAAGGTTATAAACAAACAATGACTGAAAAGAGAATAACATTTAGAGAACATTTTTACTTGGTATCTCCATTTCTTATATTGAATTCTCAGCTCAGTAATTTGACACTCAATTTTCAATAACACTTTGCGAGTCATAGGATGCTGGGTACATTAACTGTGTTGACCTATTTGAAGATATGGCTGTCGGGAGGCCATGGGAACATTTTGATTTTCACTTACCATCTGAAGAAATAGACTTTTATTTGCAGGTATGATTAAAAAAATCAGTATTCATTCATTCTTTTATTCTTTCATTAAATAAGTATTTGTGCATATCTCATTGGCTAGGCGTTGCATAAATCTATTGTTAAGATTTTATGATCTGGAAAGTTTTGTCTTTGAAACACAGTTAAACAGTTTGTGAGACTTTATTATACTAATAGGAATGTTATTTCACACTCTATGTATTTGTTATATGCTTGGCACTTTTCTAAGTATTACCTTATTTAATATTATTATGTATTTATAAGATGTGGCTATTATGTTCCTTTGTTTATGGAGGTAAATAAAGATTAAAGGAAAAAGTTTGCCAAGACAACATAGCCAGGCAGCATTTTAAGTACATTTATAAATATAGCGTACATCTGGCCCATCAGTCAACAAGAATCCACTGAGGCTATTGTCTGTGAAACTTTCAAGAACCTTTTCTTTATCCTCTTATGTAACAGCTTTCTGGAAATCTACAATACACATTCAATAAAAATTATTGCACACTTACTGCAAGGAATATTCAAAATGTAGAAGAAAATATTCCTGCTTCATTGTGTTTTATCTTAACTACCAAAGTAACTTTACCTTGTATTTAAGAAATTTTTTGTCTGAATTTAGAAATTTTTGTCAAAATTTAGAAATAAGACAGGATTATGAGTATAATATGTAACAGAATAAGTAAAAAAATCATTTGATACTTCAGGAAAATATACTAACACATGACTATGACCTTTACTGATTTAGGAGACTCTGACACTATGGAGTCACATGTTTCCTTACAGGTTTTTGTTTGGTAGGAAAAGCCAAAAAACTCCACAGGTTATAGTTGATTTTTCTATATGGTATTAACTAGTCCTTTTAACAATATGCCTATAATACTGACCTTTTTAAATTGTGTTTATTTTTAAAACTTTCTTTTTCTTTTTTTTTTTTTTTGGTACCAGGGATCGAACTCATGACCTTGCATTTGCCAAGCAGGCACTTGTGTCACTGAGCTAAATCCCTGATCCTGTGAATTTTTTTGTGTGTTTGTTTTGGTACCAGGGATTGAACTCACGACCTCAAGCTTGCCGTACAGATGCTTATGCGGCTGAGCTAAATCCCCAGCCCCTACTTTATGTTATTTTTAATAAATATCAGTACATCACATTGGGGCAGCTTAACTTGCACTGGTTCCATAATTAACAAATCTCTAGCATGTATTCATTCTGTATTTGTATAAGTCATGCTTAATAAGCTTTAAGCTTATACTTGGACACCTTCCTCACAGGAACAAAATGCAAAATAGAGAACATATTATTTGACTTTCATTTATATGATGATAATAACTTAGCTAATAATTATGTAAGCATTTTTCAAAGCTATATTTTATGTGTTATCTAATTAAAGGTTTTCAACAACTTTGTAAAAGTACTATTACTTTTCCTACTTAGAAGTGGAGAAGCCGAGCATGACAGTACATGCTTGCAATCCCAGCACTCAGGAAGCTGAGGCAGGAGTATCACCATAAGTTTGATGCCAGCCACATAGTGAGTTCAAGACCAGCTGGAACAGGGCAAGACCCTGCCTCAAAACAAAAAAAAAAAAAAAAGGAAGAAATTGAGGAAAAGAGAGAATAAGGAGAATAAGTGATTTTCTTAAGATCACCGAGATGACATTAGAGAAGTCTGGAAGAATGTGAAGTTAAATATCCTGACTTTACATACTGTTTTTATCCCTATGAATGTGTCCCTACACAAACCCCTCTGAATACATGCTACCTAAAATCCCAATTAGTTATGCTATTATCAATTAATACATTAAGACCTAGACAGTAGGGTAAATAATGGAAACTACTACTTATTGAATGTTTGTCATGTGTCAGACATTCTGGTAAGTATATCATATAAAATATCTTATTTAATAATTGTATTACATTATGGTGTTAGTTATTTTCATTGCATTTGACTAGTAAGATGACTAGAGCTTAGAGACATTAAGAGCCTTATCTCAGGTTTCTGTTCTGGGGCTCGAAGACAGTTTTTATGACACAAAGATCATCTTCTTACATATTTTATCATAACTTTGTCCAAATATATTTTAAAGTATCTTATATTGTTGGAGCTGGTTTTGGCAATAGATTCAAGAAGTTTCACGCAAACAGTCTTCACATTAGCACAGGGTGATCTGGTGTCAACATGGTGGTTGATATGCTTGCAGAGGTTAATCACAGATTCTGGATAAATGAAAATACTGACCATGATTATTAAACTAGAACTTTAGTCAGTCACTACAGACTATTTCTACTACTATGTAGATAAGCAAATATTTGTCGATCATTATTAAGCAATGAAACAATATCATGAAGAACAGTAGTTTTCTACAAGTTAAAGTGTGAAAATTAATAGTAAATATTCCTGATGTGAAACAGTGCACAATTAAAAAGCCATGAGTTTTCTCTGTATTGAAGAGAATCTCTTCCTACTTCTGCCTCATAGGCAGGTACACACACATACTGTCTCACTCTTTGTATAATTAACTTGAAATTATATCAGCATTATAACCTTCTATGTTCACGAGTTTTCCTGGCGTACCTTTATAATTTTTACATCTTCCACTTATTTTTATGCTTTACTCATTGTTCTATATGGTACTCAAAAGTTATTATCTATTATCTCTCTGTATCTTTATATTTTATAACAGCAATTTTCAATTTTTAAAAAACCCTTTTGGGTGTTTATTAAAATGAAGACCACTAAACTTGTCCTTGAGTGAAACAAGGGCTAAAGGATTTTCAGAAAGCTTGCTAAAAAGATTATGAATCAACAGGCTGAGAAGTTATTTCAAAATAATGTCTCACAGTTAGGTGATCTGAAGACCAGATTTTGAGAAGTGCTGTCCTGAGCTTCTAGAATTCAAAGGGAAATGATTCCAGGACTTCTGGTTTTGTTCCTATCTGTGTTTGCTTACCCCGTATACACAATTTTCACCAAACAGAATCAAGAGACTAGGTAGATAAGAAAGACAATTCTAGAGAGGTAAGAGAGAAGGAAAAGTTTTTCTCCTTTGCAGCTTAAAGTAAATTAGAGAATGATAAGGAATATGAAGGAAACAAACAATGTACATAGTGAAAAATAGAGACAAATATGAGAGAGGCAGAGAGGGAGAGAGAGAAAGGGAGAGAGAAAGAGAGAGGAAAAAAGAAAATCTATCTTTACCTCCTGGACAGTAGTGAATTGTGAGACCTCTGGGGAGACTATAATAAAGACACACTTGAAGAAATATTATGGTGAGTTTTGGGGTGCTACCTTTAATGATCTTGGAAAGACCCAAAAAAAGAATGGAATTTCCTACAAACTGAATATTTGTTACCTCTCCTTTCATATGTGATGCTGTTTGAAAGTGAGATTCTTGGAAAGTTGTTAAATCACAAATGTGGAGACTTTAAGCAGGCCTTATAAAAGGGAACCAGGAGACTTCTTTTTCTTACTTTTAAGGCACCTTATATAAATGAGTCTCCACCAAATATAGAGTCAGCCAGGGCCTTGATTTTGAACTGTGCACTCTTCAAAAGTATAAGATAGGTAAGTGCTTGTTTGGGTAAGCCACTCCATCTGTGGCATTTTATTATAGCAGCCCTAATGGGCTAAGACAGGATTTCTTTTTATTGTTTGCTCCTAAACTACCAAAACAATCTCAGATGCAATTCTGTACAGACACTGACCCAAGGCAGGGTTCCAGAATACATTGAAGTTACAGAAGAAACTAGCATGCTCTTAAGATTCTCCACTACCTGTGGAGATAAAGCACAAGAGCAACTGTACTCAAAGGTGCAGAAAGCAGCCTTGCAAAGCAGCCTTGCTTCTAGCTAGCTGTACAGTGGGAACGGAGAAGCTCTCCAACAGGCCATCAGTCTCGCTCTTGTTTGTCCTTCACAAGGTGACTGTTGTCAGGTTTATCAAGTGGTAAGATAGTTGTCTTATGTATAGGGACCATGTCGTGTCTTATTCATCTTTATATCCCACTAACCCAGGAGGGTGCCCTGACATCTGTGCTTTAAGGAAATGACTGCTGAATTGATGTCCCAGCTACTGTGAAGTGGAGCTTTCTGAAAATCCTTTAGCCCTTGTTTCACTCATCTTACATGAAAGGGGATCTAGAACTGTGGTTGCATACTGATTGCAAACTTTCTAATGTTAGAAACAATGAAAGAGAGCCCTGTTTACAACATTTGCTAAAATATCTGTGGATTCCTTGAGTAGAATTAGGAAAGATCCTACCGTAGAAGCAGACCCCATAATAGTTTCCTTGAATATCCCCTTTCACAGGAATTGAGGAAGATATATTGGATGACACTTTCATCATTGCAATTAAGAAAGATGATTCCTGAAAGAGAGATACAGAAAAATGAAGATGAAAAAACATTCCCTAGGATCAGTTCTTATCCTGAACACATCATATACACAGCCTCTGAATCACCTTAATTCATCTCTGTCTCTTACTCTGATTCAGATGATAGACTGGCTCCGTTAAATTGAAGCTGAGTTAACTTGATGACCAAAAAGTGGCACTGTTGCTAGCTGAAAGCGATTAGGTTTGATATGATAAATTCTTTTCTAATAGGGGCATTTTAAAAAATCTCTGGTGCTTTTGTTTTGGTGACTTTTTCAGTAAAGTTAACATTTAGAAAGTATGAGAAATAAAACTGCCTTACATGCCTGTTATTATTATTACACAATTTCTAAAAACCTAGATATTCTAGTCTACCTAATATAAAATGTAAAATTAGCAGAATGAAAAACATGATAAAATTATGATTGTAATATGGTAATTGATTCTGAGGCTTTATCAGCATATAAGTTTGCTTGCAATGTGAAATGGACTATACCTGAGGATGAGTTGGACATTTAAACCAACTTGGTGTAAGACCCAGATAACTGATACTGTCTTAAGCAGCAGATGCCCTCCTTTGGGAGCATGCTATAGAATTAGCATGCTATTAGAAATTACTTCTGGGTACCAAGAAATTCATAATTGTATAATAATAATTATGCAATTATTCCTTGTTAGGCACAGCGGTTCCCAAACTTGGCTGAATGCTGTGGTCTCCTAAGGATCTTTAAAAAAATACTGTTGCCCTCTAGAGATTTCTATTTATTTGGTTTGCAGTGACATTAGGCAATAAAATGAAAATAAAAGGTAATTTTACTGTAACAACCAATATACTAACTGAATGGTGACCTATCTTTATGTATGTTCAGTAGTGAACTCACAGGCATTAGTTGAGAAATTCTGCACATTGACGTGATGATAAGTAATTTTCCTCTTGTAAAGCAAGTTGATAGACTGGTAGTGCCTGGAGTATGATAACAAAAAAGATATTGAAGCCATATGTGAAGCCTCAGTGGGAAATGATGCTGTGATCTCCCAGGGATTGAAAGAATGAGTGGTGCTCTAAATGCTGTGTATTGCCCAGCTGAGAATTTGTGATACAGAAGTATTGAAACCACGTTTAATTCTGGCGGGGTTTATGTTTGGGAAATTACCCCAGTTCATAAAGAAATTATCATACTCATCCTCTGCTCTAGGTTTTTTAAGATGCAAATTTTGTTTACTCTGATAATTTTCTGCTTCCTCTTTATCTCAATCTTTACAATGTCTGACTTCACTAGGTATCAACAGACAATATTCATTAATAGATCATTTGGACTTCGAGCTTTTTGCAGTTGAGAATTGTGTTTCATAATCTTTGTAGCTCTGGTACCAGCACAGTTTCTGCATCCATGGGTTCATTTTTGTGGATGAAAAAAGTTTTTAAAAATGGATCTTTACAGAATAGATATTCACATTTTTATACCATTATTCCCTAGACAATACAGAAAACAACTATGTGGAAAGCATTTTTAATATTTAGGTGGTATAAGTAATCCAGAGATGAGTTAAAGTGTTAGAGAATGTATGTAAGTTATATACGAATACCGTATCCATTTACATAAGAGCTCCCATAGATTTGGTGTTTGTGAGGTGCTCCTGAACCAGTCCTCTAAAAAATACCAAGGGATAACTATAGTTAGTGCATTTGGGTGACTTCAGTCTACCTCAGTTTCTAATCTACACTGTAAATAACACAGCTGTCTTCAGAGAATGACAATGCTTATTTGGGAATAGAAGAACACTGCAATGGAAACACTCATGCCATGGTAAACGGTGAACATATTCAGAGGCCAAGACAAAGCGAAGCTAAAAGCCAAAATAAAACAACAATCCTGGGCTTCAAGGATTTACAAGGTGAGTGGCACCTGTCAGAAGTTTAACAGATAGCTGTTAAGCAAATGTTCTTACAGGTGTATTTATTTGTGTTATGTCGTGTTGGCCTTTGTTTAAGTTTGTGATTCTAACAGAGCCTCTTGTCATAGTTACCATCAGGCAGTTTCTCTCACAGTTCAATCTTCATAATGTTTTAGCTCTGTTTTGTGTGAGGCTTGACAAAAGTGACTCCATTTTGATTAAGAAAATTCACACAGATGGTCTGTTTTTTAAACTGTCCATTTCTTCCCTTTATATTTGCTTAGTTGGGCATTGCCTTAGCTCCCAGATAGAAGGTATATATGGTCAGGAAGACTTTTGTTTTCAGGGTGATAAACTTCATTCCCTATTCTCATTTCCCACCTGGCCTGCCTCACTGACTGTTAGAGTGTCCAACTATCGGGAAGGTTGTCCTTTTCAAAGTGAGCCCTTCATTTTTCACATGTCTTGGTGCACTGCAGTTTGGCCTCTCTGATCAAACACCAAACTTGTTTTGTCTTGAAAATCTTTATATTTATATTCTGGATACCAGTAATCTGATATGACTTGAATGTGCTGAGAAAGCTGCAAGCTACTGTGGAGATTCAGTGTAGTCACACATAGAGAAGCCAACCGGTGTGTCACACGTGTGAGTGCAAACCTGGCAGTGGATCCCCCTTCCTCAGCTTCTACCACTGACAACACATGATTCAGAGTTAGACTGCACAGTGGAGCCCTTCCTAGATTCTTAGCCCACAGGATGCAAAGGAACCATGTAAGTCCCTGAGTAATACAGTGCTTTGTTATATGGTACTGGCTAATAGCAATAGACTTGCCAGTGTTTGTTAGCTTGTGCATTACCTTTGTACCTGGTGACCTCTACTTGAAGACACTTTTAAATCTACAAAGCTTGAAAACACGATCACAGTATTTCCAAGGTCATAGAAATTTCCTTGACTCCCATCTTCCATTTATACTAAGTGTGTGACTCTGGTTTCAGAGACATTTCTCTTTTCTGAGCCTCAATTTTCTAATTTTGTGGAATAGAGCAAGCAATAGAAAATACATAATGGTATTGGAGGCTAAATAAAATATTGTATATAAAGCATGAATATAGTACTTAGCTCACACTAAGTGCTTAGTAAATGGGAGTGCTTAGTAGATGAAAAATGACAGAAGTTTTCTGTTTATAATTTTGTTCTGTCTATAAGAACATTAGCCCAATTGAGCAGTTATGCTTCTCGGACTAAATTCATCCTACCTCTAGTAGAACACTCATTCTCAGAATTTTAAAATGGTATGTCAGCCAGGGATTTAGCTCAGCTGCATAAGCACCTGTTGGGGAAGTGCAAGGTCACAAGTTCAGTGCCTTGTACCAAATAAAATAAAATAAAATAAAATAAAATAAAATAAAATAAAAACCATGTCCTCTTTAGAACTTTAGGGAACGACAGTCAGTGACAGCTCCATAGAAACTATCATGCCTGGGTCCCAGGCCTGCCATGTTGGGTGTGAAGGAAAAACATCCAAGGCAAATTGCCTTCTGATAGAACCTCCTCAGGAGACTCTCCGCATTGTTATATTCCCTTCATTATCATCTAACAAATGCGAGATGAGGATGAAATACAATGTATTTAATATGCAAAAGTTAGAGGTGGCACTTGCTTGAGTTTGCCATTGCCATTGTGTATAGAAACCCTAAGGGAAAGTCAAGAATCACATTCAAAGGTAGATTTAGCTGAACCATTTACTGAGTTGTAGTTGTTACTTTAAGAATCTTATTTATTTCCTTGGAGGCCTTTGAGCTCCTTAAAATCAGCAAAATGTTATTTACTTCTTGCATATTACCTAGCGTTTGCAAAATTCTGAGTATGTGAAGTGTTGGTTGGAATGGAGAAATAGAGAAAAATGTCAAAGGAAAGTCAATTCTTTTTGAACTTCACACAATCTTATTTAATATATCAATTTCATATCTTCTTATATTGTAAAGGGACAATTTGTAATGTGTATTTGTGAGATAAAAAGTGATACTATGATTTATTATTACAAAGTAGAATAATCACACCAACTTACTGTATACATTACTCAGATACTCACATTTTTATGTTATGAACATTTGAAATTTATTCTTTCAGCAATTTTGAAATGTAAAGATCTCTCTGTTGTGCATTAGGTCACTGAAACAACCCAAAACATTTTTCTCCTATCTAACGTTTTGTTCCAATTTTCCCTCTTTCTTCAATTCTCCTAAGACTGTATAATTACCATTTCTCTCTTTGCTTTTATGATCATTTTAGATTTCACCAATAATAAAAATAACTTTCTCTTCCTGGCTCATTTCCGTTAGCACCATATTCTTCAATTTCGTCTATATTGCCACATGAGACAAAATTTCCTTCTTTTTAAAGACAGGAAAGTATTCTACTGTGTATAAATACAAATCTTTATTTTTGAATCTTTCTTTATTACCTATTTGTGATGCATCAAACGTACCTTCATACCCTTCCTTCTTCCAATTTCCTTTTACAGTTGCCCCCAAACTTACCTTTCCATTTCCCAGCATCTCTGCTTTACTTTGTTCTTTACATTATTAATATTTTGAGTTTCTCATATAAGAGAAAACATGGAATAGTTTAACTTCCTGTGTCTAATTTATTTTGCTTAACATGATAGTCTCAAGATTCTTCATTTTCCTACAGATTACTCAAATTTATCCTTCAGTATGACTGACCAATATTCCATTGTGTATTTGTGCCACACATTCTTTATCCACTCACCTATCATTGATCATCTAGGATGATTTAGCTACTGTAAATTGCCCTGTTCTAATCATGATTATGCTGTGGATAACTGTAATATGGTTTTGTAATGATTATGCTGTGGACAACTGTAATATGATATTTTTAACATTCTGGGGAAGATACCAAAAAGAGGGACAACAGGGTCCAGTGGAATTCCCATTTTTAGGTTTCTGAGAAATCTCTGTATTAATTTCCACATTGGTTGCATCAATTTACATTTCAATTAAAATATAGAAAGAATACTCCCCCTCATTCTTCATAAGCATTTGTTGTTTTTTAAATCCTTAATAATAGCCATCATTATGGGAGTAAAAAGGACTCTCAGTGTTGTTTTTACTCGTAAAAACCAGAGACTTTGACTTTTTTCAGGTATTTTCTGCCATTTGTGTTCCTTTAAGAAGTGTCTATTCATTTTAATTGCCTTTTTAATTAAATCTTTTGTTTTTGAGGGTCTAAATATTTTGTTCCTCAGATAGCCTAGATATTAGCTTTTCATCCCACAAGTTCCTGGCAAAAAGTTCTCCCATTCTGTAAGCTGTCTCTTTACTCTTTTCACTGTTTGCTTTGCAGAAGAATTTGAGATAATGCCATTGTTTGATTCTTGGTACAATATCCTGTCAGTTGATGTTCTATTTAAAAAGTCCTTGCTTATGACCATGTCTTCAAGTGTTTCAGCTATTTTGTCTTCCAGAAGATTTAATGTTTCTGGTTTTTTAATATCTAGATCTTTAATCCATTTTGATTTGACTTTAAATCATGGTAAGAAATATGTCTATAGATGTATTCTCTGTATATGGATAACCAGTTTTCCTAGCACCATTTGGTGAAGAGGGAAGCTTTTATACAATGTCTTTTTATAGCATTGTTTCAAAGATTACTAAAGTAGCATGTGACTTTTCTGTGTCTTTTACTCTATTCCATTGGTATACATGTCTGTTTTGATGCCAGTATCATACTGTTTCTATTATTATAGCTCTGTAGTATAATTTATTTTTATTTATTTATTTTTATTTTAAGAAAGAAGGAAAAGAAAATTTTAAAAAAGACAAATAGAAAAAACAAGACAAAAAGTAGAATACAGTTAAAAAATTAACATCATAAAATCACATCTTGATATATTACATCTTGTCAACTTAATAATAGTTGTTAGAGTTACAAAATCTAAGCATAAAATGTGGTTAGACAGTCAAACATTGACAGTACAAACTCTTCTGTTCAATGATCTAACAAAGGCTCAGTAATATGAGCTATTTTACATACTATACATAGTTATATCCTTTAGAGCAATTCCTTCTCTTTCACTTTTACAATATCTATTATATCTATTATCTGTAGTATAATTTAAAATCCAAAATTGTTTTACTTCCTGATTTGCTTTTACTGCTTTAGCTTGTTTTGGTTATTCTGCATCTCCTTTGGTTTCACATAAATTTTAGAATTGTTTTTCCTAGTCCTATAAAGAATACTATAGGTGCTTTATTGGAGTGGCCTTAAATCTATGTACTGCTTTCATTTATGTGGCTATTTGGGTTTTTTAAATTTTAATTTTTATTAGTATGTCTTTGCAGTACATAATGATTACATTCATCATGAGAATAGGTACATGTACATAAAATATCTTAATTCTTTTTTAATCCTCTACTCCTTCACTCTTCTCTCCTTATATCTTTTTATCTTTCCCTTTGACAAAAGAATCTATCTCCTTCTTTCTAATTTTTCTCTTTAATTAACTTACACCTTGAGTTTCTCATGTAAGAAACTTTGTGGTATTTAAGTTTGGGTGTCTGATTTACTTCATTTAACATTGTGGTCTCAAGGTGCATTCATTTCCTACAAATGATTCAAATTTAACCTTCTTTATGGCAGAATTCATATGGTCCATTGTGTATAAATACATTTTTATTCATACTTCAAATTATGAGTTGTGATGCTATAAGCTTGAGTATGCAAGTATCACTGCAAAATGAAGCCTTTAATTCTTCTGGGAAAGTATCTGGAAGAGGAATAATGGGGCTGAATGGAATTTCTACTTTTACTTTTTCTGATGAATCTTAATACTAGACTCTGTAGAGATTGCACTAGTTTATGTTCCCACCAGCACTATAGGAGTGTTCGTTTTTCCTTGCATCCTCACTAGTATTTACTATTTGATTTCCTGGTGATTTTTGGAGTAAAATGTAATCTCAAATTTATTTCCATTTTCATTTCTCCATAGCCAGTGATGTTGAATATTTTTTCATGTATTTATTGGCCATTGGTACTTCTTTTCCTGACAATTGAAAATTCATTTCATTTGCTTGTTTTTTATTTTGGAGGTGCCTATTTTCTTCTGAGTTATTTATATATTCTAAATATTAGTCCTTTATCTGATGTGTAGCTGGAAAAATTGTTTCCTATATATATATACATATATGTATATATATACATATATGTATATATATATATTGCTTTGTACTTTGTTGTTTTTATCTTTTGCTGTAAAAAAGCTTTTCATTTGTTGCCATCTCATTTGTTGATTATTAATGTTTTTTTCTTGTGCAGCTGGAGTTCTGTGGAGTTCTATTCTTGCCTACATCTTCAATAGTTTTACCTATTTTATCTTCCAGCAATGTTTTTGTCTTCATATTTGGATCTTTGACTTATTTTGATTTTTATTTTAGCACATGGTGAGATACATGGTTCTAGATTCAATCTTCTGCATGTGTAGAGCTACTTTTCCTAGTTCTATTTGCTAAAGAGGCTCTCTTTCTTCTTCATTGGTCTCTTCAACAAGATCAGAGAGCTGAATGTGGATATGGTCATTATGAAAATATTGCTTCAACCTACCCAGGAACATAGATATTCTAGGGACATCTTCATTCTCTTTATTTAGAGAACTATAGTTTTATAATAGCACCATTTTGCTACCTGGTTTGGTTGACTCCCCAGTATTAATGTTTTTGAAGCTATCATGCATAGTATTGTTTTCATGATTTCCTTTTCAGTAAGTTCATTATTGGTATCTAAGAAGACTATTGATTTTTGTTTATTGATTATTTCCATTCCAAATTTGCTGAGTTTGTTTATTAACTTCAGGATTTTCCTGGCAAAGATTTTTGCAACTTCTGCATAAAGGATTCTGTGATTTTCTCTTTTTTATTATTTTATTTTAAGAAAGAAAGAAAAAAAAATTTAAAAAGACAAAATAGAAAAAAAACAGAGTTCAAAAAAATTAACATCATAAAATCACTAGTTGATACATTACATATTATTAACAATAGTTGTTAGAGTTACAAAATCTAAGCATTAAATGTGGTTAGACACTCAAACATTGACAGTACAAGCTCTTCTGTTCAATGATATAACAAAAGTCATTTATTTACACACTATACATACCATTATATCCTTAGAGCACTTTCCTTCCCTTTCACTTTTACAATATCTATTATATATATTATACTTTCATAACTATTATACTTTTTTGGAAACCATTGTTCTGTCCATTCTTACTATTTTTTACACTAGAGAGACAATGTAAAATTTACTAATGTGAGTCTTGTTTATTTCACTAATGAGGATATTCTCAAGTTGCTTCCATTTACCAATAATGTCCTCAAGATCATCCTTTTTTATAGGTGAGTAGTATTCAATTGTATAAAAATACCACATTTTTTTCATCCATTCTGTGGTTGATAGGCATTTTGGTTGTTTCCAAGATTTAGCTATCACAAATTGTGCTGCTATGAACAAGGGTGCACATATATTACTGTGACATGAACTTTCAATTTTTCCGAGAAAAATTGAAAAGGAGGGGAATAGCTGGATTGAATAGAACTTCCAATCCTAGGTTTTTAAAGGAATCTTCATACTAACTTCCACAGTGGTTGCACCAATCTTCACTCCCACCAACAGTGGAAAAGTGTTCCTTTTTCCCCACAGCCTTGCCAACATTTGTTATCAGTTGTTTTCTTGATGGCAGCCATTCTTTCCAGGGTGAGATGAAGCTCAATGCTGTTTTAATTTGCATTTCTCAAATGACCAGTGATGGTGGACATTTCTTCATGTATTTATTTGCCATTTGTATATTTTCATCTGAGAACTGTGTGTTCATCTCTAATGTCCATTTTTGGAGAGGGTCTTTGAGTTTGGGGAGCTTGATGTTTTTCAGTTCTTTATATATTCTGGATATAAGTCCTTTGTTTGAGGGGTTGTTGGCTAAAATTCTTTCCCATTCTGTGGGTGTGTGGTTTCTGTTTTATTCATGAATTCTCTCCCTAACTCCAATGTCTCCAAGATTTTTACCTACTTAGTTTTCCAGTAGTTTTAGTGTTTCTGTTTTAATATTTAGATCTTTCATCCATTTTGATTTTAGTTTAGTGTATGGTGATAGGCATGTATCTATTTTCAGTCTTTGGCATGTGGAAAGCCAATTTTTCCAATACAATTTATTAAAGAGGGTATCTTTTTTCCAGTGAACATGTTTAAGCCTCTTTGTCAAATATAAAGTGGCTGAATGTCTTTGTAGTAGTGCTTGCATCTTCTAATCTGTTTCATTGATCCTCAGGTCTATTTCTTTGCCAGTACTATGCTGATTTTCTGACTGTGGCTTTGTAATATAGTTTCAAGTCAGGAATTGAGATGTCTCCTGTCTTGCCTTTGTTGCCCAGAATGACCTTTGAGATTCTAGGTTTCTTCTGTTCCCAAATGAATTTTAGGAAAGTTTTCTCTAGATTTGTAATATATGTTGATGGTATTTTGATTGGGATTGCATTAAATTTGTGTAACAGTTTTGAAAGTATGGCCATTTTTACAATGTTGATTATTCCTAACCAAGAGCAAGGAATATCCTTCCATTTCCTAATGTTCTCTTCAATCTCCTTTTTTAGAGTAAGCATATGGGTTTTTACATTCTTGGTTAGGTTGATTCTTAGGAATTTCATTTTTTTAGAAGCTATTGTGAAAGGAGATATTTCCGTAATTTCTCTCTCAGTGAGTTTTTTGTTTGTGTATAGGAATGTTACTGATTTTTCAGTTTTGACTGTGTATCCAGCTATGCTGCTGAATTTGTTTATTACCTCTAGTAGTCTTTCAATGGAATTTTTGGGATCTTCTATGTAGAATATCATGTCATCTGCAAATAATGATAAGTTAACTTCTTATTTTCCTATTTTTATACCTTTTATTTCTCCCTCTTGTCTGATTGCTCTGGCTAATATTTCCAGAACTATTTTGAATAGGAGTGGTGATAGTGGGCATCCTTGTCTTGTTCCTGATTTTAGAGTGAAGGCTTTCAGTTTTTGTCCATTTAGTATAACGTTGGCAGTTGGTTTGTCATAGATGGCCTTTATGAGATTTAGGTACATATCTTCTATTCCAAGTTTCTGTAGGGTTTTTATCATGAAAACATGTTGGACTTTATTGAAAGCTTTTCCTGCATCTATTGAGATGATCATGTGATTTTTATTTTTGGCTCTGTTGATGTGGTGTATTACATTTATTGATATGTGCATGTTGAACCATCTTTGCATTCCTGTAATAAATCTCCCTTGGTCATGGTGTATAATCTTCTTAATGATTTTCTGCATTCTATTTGCCAATATTTTATTAAGAATCTTTGTATCAGTGGGGCATGGTGGCTCATGCCTATAATCCCAGCACTCAGGAGGCTGAGACAGGAGGATAGTTGAGAGTTCCAGATCAGCCTGGGCAACCAACTGAGCTCAAGGCCAGCCTGAACTGCATAGCAAGACCCTGTCTCAAAAAGACAAAAAAAAAAAAAAAAAAGAATTTTTGTATCAATGTTCATTAGTGAGATTGGCCTATAGTTCTCCTTTTTGGTTGGATCTTTCTCTGCTTTTGGTATGAGGGTTATACTTGCTGCCAGAAATGATTTAGGAAGGATTGCTTTCTTTTCAATTTCATTGAAGAGTTTAAAGAGTATTGGCATTAAATCTTCTATAATTTTTTGATATAATTCAGCCAGGACCTGAGCTCATCTTTGTTGGTAAGTTTTTAATTATGTTTTTGATTTCAGTAGCTGATATTGGGTTATTCAAAATTTCTGTATCTTCTTGGTTGAGCTTTGGTCATTCATATGTTCCTAGAAATCTGTCCATTTCCTCTGTGTTTTCTATCTATGTGAGCAGAGATTTTCAAAGTAGGTGTTCATGATCTTTTGAGTTTCCACAGGATCTGTAGTAGTTTCCTTCTTTTAAGTCCTTATTGCGTGGATTTGAATTTTTTCTTTCTTTTTCTTGATAAGGTTGGCAAGAGGTTTGTCAATTTTGTTTATTCTCTCAAAAAAACTGCTTTTTGATTCATTAATTCTTTGTATTTTTTTTAGTGTCAGTTGCATTAATTTCTGTTCTAATCTTTACAATTTCCTCTCTTCTATGAGCTTTGGGTTTAGCTTGCTCTTCTTTTTCTAGAAGCTTTAGATGTAGCATTAGGTTATTTATTTGTGTTCATTCCATTTTCTTGATGTGACTATTTATTGCTATGTATTTTGCTCTTAGGACTGCTTTCATTTCATGCCATAGGTTACAATATGTTTTATCTGCATTTTCATTGTGCTGTAGGTATTATTTCCTCTTTAATTTCATCTGTAACCCACTGATTATTCAGAAGGTTGTTTAATTTTCATGTATTTATGCAGGTTTTGCAGGGTTTTTATCATTGATCTCCAATTTTAGTGTGCTATTGTCAGATATTATGCATGGGATAATTTTGCTCCCTTTGCATTTGGTTAAGAATCCTTTATGGGTTAATATATGGTCTATTTTGGAGAATTACCCATGTGCAGCTGAGAAGAACATAACTTCTCATGTGGTTGGGTGGAACACTCTGTAAACATCCGCTAAGTCCATTTGCTCACAGGTAAGATTCAGTTCTGTTATTTCTTTGCTGACTTTTTGTCTAGTTGATCTATCTCTTTGTGACAGTGGGGTGCTAAGGTCCCCTATTACAATTGTGTTCTTGTGTATTTGGTTTTTCATGTCCATTAGCATTTGTCTTATATAGTTGGGTGCTCCAATATTTGGTGCATATATATTTGTAATTGTTAGTTCTTCCTCTTGTAATTTTCCACTAATAAGTATGTAGTGGCCTTCTTTATTTCTTTTAATCCTTTTAGGTTTGAAGTTCACTTTGTCTGCAAACAGAATAGTTACCCCTGATTTTTCTGGGTTCCTGTTGTATGGAATACTGTTTTCCATCCTTTGACTTTTAATCTTATGAGTTTCTTTTTGAGTCAGATGTATTTCTTGTATACAGCATATTGTGGGATCCTGTTTCTTGATCCATTCTCTCAGTCTATTTCTTTTTATAGGTGAATTGAGGCCATTTACATTTATGGATATCACTGGTATGTACTCACTTGACTTTACCATGATGTGTTGCTTTTGCTGGTTTCTTGCTTTTCTCCCTTGTTTAATTTCTTGTCCAGCCAGTGGTTTCTTTCTGTTATTGTTCTGGAGATTGTGGTCATTTTTATCTATCTAGGATGTCTTTCAGCACTCTTTCTAAGATTTGTTTGGTGGATATGAACTTCTTCAGTTGTTCTTTGTCATGGAAGTATCTTGTTTCTCCATTAAATTTGAAAGACAGTTTCGCTGGGTACATCAGTCTGGGTTGAAAATTGTTTTCTTTTGGGGTTTGTGCTGGGAAGTCTACCATGATTCTCATAGGCTTTCCTTGATAGGTGAGTTGTGTCTTTTCTCTAACAGCTTTTACTATTCTGTTTTTATGTTGTATGACTGAGATCTTAATTATTATGTGTTTGGGTGTAGATTTATGGTGGCTATGACTGTTTTGTGTTCTATATGCCTCACTTATTTGTGTATCAGATTTTTTCCCCCGTGTTTGGGAAATTTTCTGCTATTACTTCTGTGAATAGCTTAGTTATGTCCTTTGCGTTTTCTCCTGCCTCCTAATTGATGCCTATTAATCTTAAATTGTTTCTCTTGGCATCATCTTGAAGCTGCTGGATTGTCATTTCATGCTGCTTTGTTGTTTTCATAAGTTCTATCCTTTCATGATCACTATCTATAATCCTATCCTCAAGGTCCGAAATTCTATCCTGTTTCATTTAAACGTTTTGCCAGCTTTCAATACAATTTTTTGTTTCTTGGATATCTCTTTGGATTTGTTTCGTGGATTCTGCTTGTTTACTGCATTGTTCATTCAGAGTTTCAATCAATTTCCCATGCTCCTGTATTTTTTTAATCTATTTCTTTTCTATCTATATTGAGCAACTCATTTACAACTCATTTAATAAGGTTGTTATTTCTGTCTTTACATAAGACATTATTTATAATTTGAGTTATTCTATAGCCTTGTGGATTTGTTTCTTTACTTTATTTGCTATCTTTTCAGAGATTTCTGGTGTGTGACTTTTAAAGTCCTCTATTTCATTGTTGCCTGTACTTGCTCCTGATGGACTAGATGTTTGAGATTGCATTTTGCCTTTTCATTTAGTCATTTTCACCTTTTCAGTAAATATATGTTCTTTCTGTTCCAACAGTCACAACTGCCCATACTGTGAGGGTCCTACTGTGTGGTGGATGTTTGTCAAATTGCTGGGTACCACAATTAAGAGGAAATCCAGTCACCTTACTTCCTCCTACAGGGCCTGTTGGATGAGTCCTATATTCTTTTTGGGCTAACTAGCCTAGAAGTACTGATGTAGGGCAACTCTTATTACCTGCTGTTGTTATATCTTCATGTTGTTGCAGATCACCAGATCACCCTGGCTATCGTGTTTGTGTCAGCTGAGGCCCTACTATGTCACTGGGGTTTCATAAGCTCTTTTAATTTTCTGTAAGTTGAGGGGGCCTAATTTGTGCACTCTTCAACCTGTCTGATGTTTTCTGTGTGTAGGAGGTGATTACCCACTCTCTTGCCTGGTTCACCAAGGTCTTACAGTTGGAGAGAGTTTCACTTCTGCTCCAATTTACTCACTGCAGATCTCTATTTTAGGGGCAAACTCACTGCACTGACTGGAGCCTACTGGGGTCTTTTGTTTGGGTGAGGTGTTCCTGAGTCTCTCTCACCCAGCCAGCATGGTAATCCACTGTAGTCCCAGCTTCAAATGTTCCCAGTGGAAGGGTGGGCCCTTGGGGTTGGTCCCAGGCAGTTTAGGCCTGGTGTGGGCTTCCACGATATTCCTGGTGGAAGGGCAGGGGGATTCTGTCATTTTCATAAAAGTAGTTTGACTTCTTTCTTTCTATGTGTATTCTTTTTTTATTTCTTTCTCATATGTGATTGCTCTGGATAAAGTTTGGAGTACTATATTGAACAAGTTTGGCAAGAGTGGATACTTTGGTTTTTTCTTGATTTTAGATGGAATGCTTTCTATTTTTCTTCATTTAGCATTATATCTACAGTGTGTGATATAGTGATAATATAATATATAATAATATATAATAATTTCTATCACTCTGATTTTAGTTATCTTGTTAAGGAGTTTTTGCATCACTCTTTATTAAGTATTTTGGTTTGTAGTTTTCTTTTTGGTTGAATCTTTGTCTAATTTTTGTATCAGGGTAATGCTGGCCTCAAGAAATGAGTTTGGCAGCTTTTCTTCCCTTGCAAATTCATTGAAAAGTTTGAGAAGTATTAACTTTAGCCATCCTTTGAATTTCTTGTAATTTTCAGCAAGGAATTCATCAAGTCCTGGGATTTTCTTAGTTGGTTGTGGTTTTATTATTGCTTCAATTTTGGTATTTATTATTGGTCTACTTGGGGTTTTTACTCCTTGTCTCAGTTTTGGTAAGGCATATGTGTTTAGGAATTTATCCTTTTCTTCTAATCTCCAGTGGCTTTTAGTATTCTCTTTTTGTTCTGAATTCCTAGGATGTTGATTATGGTGTGACAGAGAGAATTTCCTCCTGATCCTTTCAAGTTGGAATTTTACATGACTTATTTATCTGGGTATTAATTTGAATGTTTGGATTTGCAAAGATTTCTTCAATGATTTTGGTAAATAAATTTTTAGTTTCTTTCTCCAGATCATTAGTACTTATAGTTCTTTATTTTATTCTCTTAGCACCACCTGAGGGCATTTGAATCACCCTCTCATGTTTTTTTCTTGCTTTCAGAATAACTCTGAATAAGTGATCTACTTCATTATTTTGACCATTAAATCTTGGTATTCTCTCATTTCCACTGGCATGGCTTTCAATTATGTTTTTCGTTTCCAGGATTTCTGTTTGATACCTTTCATAACTTCTAATACTTTACTACTAAAATGTTCATAATATTCTGTACTTTCTTTATCTTCTTTAATTCAATCTGCTGTTTTTTTTAATTCATTGAACATCTTATTAATTGACTCCTGCTTATTTATGTCTTCTTTAGCTCATTGGACATCTTGTAATTTCTTCATGCATTTACTTGATCCTTCCTTGATAATTTCAAACATTTTAGCTATTTAGGTTTTGAGTTTGTTGCCTCAAAATTACTTCTTTTTTTCTCATGATTCTATATTTTTGTGCGAAATGTTATAGATCAGTTGGGCTAGGAAGCTTTCTTGGTATAGTAGGAATATCTGTAGTAAGATTTCTTTCTGTGATTCAGTGTGCAATCATCTACTTAATCTAATTAATCTAATTAATGCACATTTTTGCATCCTGGAATTGAACTGTAAGGATAAATCAAGCAGTATAAACAATCATGTATCAATATTTAATTTAGAGCTTACTGAGCAAATTTTGTATTGTTTCAATAGCCCAGGAATACAAAGGTTTAGTAGCAGTAGGGGAAGAACTGGGATATTGGAAAAGACAAAAGAAAGAAAAATGGTTTCAAAAATAAACATAAGAAAGAATGGCAAAAACTGGATTAAAGTGGAAATCAAATAATAAAAAACAAATAGATAAGTTAGATTTTCATATTTTTATTTTCAGAAAGAAGGCAAGATGGTAAGGAGATGTGTGGTGCAGAGGGAAAGAAATTGAGTGTTTAATAAGGAGAATGTAGGACAATCTTTGTGAAGACTGTATTCAATGTGGCTGCAATCATATGTTAGAACATGTAAGTAATGACTTAGGTGAAGGAGAACCTGACAGATCAATGTAAGATGCTGTAAAAACATAGTTATCACTCATATAGAGTTGCTCATAAATGTGTGGCCCTCACATATATCCTAAAATAGAAACAGAGGAAAAATTAAGTTTTTATAATAGAACTTATATATGTGAAAATAAGAAAGGAGGGCCAGAAGACCTGTGAGAGGGAAAATGAGGAAAGAAACCAGTGGGGGACATTAATGGATCATGAAAGGTGATACAGGGATATTAAGTCCACTTAATGTCCTAACAAAAATTCTAATTTTAAAGACCTGATGAGAAGGAACCTAATATATGATATTAAGACACCAGTGAATCAAACTGGATGTGGTGATGCATGCCTGTAATCCCAGAACTCTGGATGCTGAGGCAGGAGGATCACTGTGAGTTTGAGAGCAGCCTGGGTTACAATGTAAGCCCAAGACCAGCCTGAACTGCATATAATTCCAAATATATTTTACTTTATATATTCTCATTTCACTGAGTGTTTAGGCTGCTCTAACAAACATGATAATTATGTATATTCTTGTATATATTTACTGTGTGCATGTATGAGTGTCTCTTGGATGTCCCTGCAGGAGTATTCCTTGGTTTTAGGATATATGAAGGTTCAATTTTGTAAAATTATTCTAAGCTGTTTTACAAAGTGATGGTTCTAATTTACACTTTTATCATCAAGATACCATTCATCTCCTTTGTGTTTATGTCCTTTTTGACACTTGGCATTTGTGTTTTTTCATTTTTTACCCATAGAATTTGTATGAAATGATTCCTTACCACGATTTTGCTTTGTTTTACCTATTACTATTTAGACATCTATTCATGTGTTTAATAGAAATGTGTTTGTTTCTCTGTGAGATACTGCTCAGTCCTCAAGCTGGAGATTATTTCTGAGTTTTTCATAAAGATTATTATTTTTTTTGAGACAGTTGCACTGTATAGTTCATGCTGGTCTTGAACTCACTGCACCTCTCCTATCTCAGCTTCCTGAGTTCTGGGATTACAGGTATGCCCTGCCACACCTGGCTTCCATAAAGGTTCCTACATTATCTGCAAATAGTGAAAATTTTTCTTTCTCCTTCTTAACCTTTATTCCTGAAATGTTTTCTTTTCCTGTCTGACTTTGATAGCTTAAACATCTGATGTGGTGTTGAACTGAATGATGTGAATTTGTTTTAGTTCTAATTTAAAGATAATGCTTCCAACATTCACTCATTTAGGATATTGTCTGTTACTATTGTTGTTTAATAGAAACACTTTATCAAGTTAAAGACATTTGATCATGTTTCTAGGGCCTTTTATTATTAACATTAATTTTCTGAGACAGGTCTTGCTATTTTGCTTAGGCTGTCCTTGAACTCACAATGATTCTCCTGCCTCAGCTTCCTGATCTGGGACATTTATAAATCATGAATTTATTTATTTTATCAAATGATTCCTCAGACTATTTTGAGAAGATGTTATGAACTTCAGAACGTGGAACATACCTTTCAGATCTTCAGAGAGACTGAAATTAACTTGGAAAGGAAAATACACAAATACTCATGGAGATACATGAGTATCTAAGATGTCTGTAAAACATGTATATAGGAAGAGAATAATGTCAAGTAAAACTGTTGGTATTATAGCTTAGAAAATTTTGTTTCAGGATGATGATTCTAGGAAGAAACTTTACCTCAATTGTGCTTTTGAAGTAAATATTCATGGTAGATAGATGTGGTATCATGCTGTGTGTTCCAAAAGGTATGTGCACCTCTTAAAAAGTAGGTTTTTTTTAAAATCTGGTAAACACTGCGTATTGCATCTCAAAAATGATATTTTGATGCTAAAACTAAGAATTCTTGAATTTAGTTGGGCATTGCTATAATTCCAATTATTGAGATTGGCAAGAGAATCACAAGTTTGAGTACAATCTGGGAAAATGAGCAAGACTCTGTCTCAAAATAAAATATAAAGATAAAAATAAAACCTGGGGTTGGATCTCAGTAGTAGAATGCTCCTTGGTTCAGTCTCCAGTACTTGAAAAGAATATCTTAAAATTAAACATTTTTATAGCTCACATTTGTCAAACATATGTGGTACAGAAAAATCTTACACACCTTGGAAAATGTGTGGAAGAATGTTACTTTGAAAATTAGTATTACTGAATGGTAAATTGTTTTATTATGGAAAGAAGAAAAACAAAACAGAAAAGAAGATAAAAGTTTAGTATGATACTGAGTTTTGAACTGATATGGAAAAATGAATCCATTAAGCAAAAATAAGGAAGATAAAGAAGAAAATTTGATTTTTAAAATATCCTAGACTTATGTCACTGCTCAGAATTGCAGGTGGTTTCCAGCAAACAGCTGGACTTACATATCTGCAGCTCAGAAAGGAAATGGAGATTTGAGAGTTATTTATATAAAGCTAGTTGATGATAGCAAGTAGACCTATGAATGAGAAAATAACAAGAAATCAAACATCCAGTTTAAAATATTTCTTTAGGAATGGCTATAGCTTCAGAGACAGAAAAAAATAAATGAATAAACTAGAGAAACAAAATGCAGCAGAATAAAAAACAAAAACAAAAAAGACAGAAACAAAAACAAACATCAGACACTCATCCAGAAGGATAATAAGGAATGCTCAGGGAGAGTTGAAGATGATGAATGTGCCTCTCATTTTCTCAGGAGATTTCCATTTAATTTTGAAAATCACTTTCCCCTTCAGCATATTGGCTTAGGGATTTGAAATATGGCTTGTTCTAAAAACCCTTGCTACAGTGTAAATTATGAGCTAACTCAGGAAAAGCATGGTGCCAGTAGATACATTTCTGTGACCCAAATGAGAAAAACACAAAGGTAGAGGAAAAACAAAACAGAAAAGAAGATAAAAGTTTAATATGATACTGAGTTTTGAACTGTGATATTGAACTGTCAGCTCTCCAATTTATTGACATATGGGAGTTCTGCACCATCTTGATACACAAGCAGCTAAGCCCCAATATCTAATGTGAACTGGTAAATTGAGCAGGAATGATCTCTTCCAGCTGAGAAGCATGTAAAGCATTAGTTTATCATAGCATGTCTTAGAGCATTCCAAACGAGAAGAGAAAGCATGGATACTTCCCAGCTGCAGAGTGCATGTTTTATGGATAAGTGTTGATCAGGGCTCACTGTAAATAGTTGAATAATTAAAACTGAATTCATCATTTCTCATTAGACTTTCAATTCTCATCCGTCAAACATCTCATGAACTTGGTTTGCACTTGGACAATTCATGACTTCACTGCAGCTTGGTTGGATCATAGAAATGCTGTCGTCAGCATCAGCAAAGCCAGCCAGCAAGGGATTCTTTGAAATACTGTCCACATGGTGGGCTGTGTCAAATGATCCAGTGGGCCCAATTGTATGTGAACCATCTCCAAATTTGAACATCACTGGCAGAGCAAATAAGGTACTGTCAAAATCTTCCAGCTCCTCTAGATCTAGGCAATTTATCTCCTGAGTAACTTTTATAAGTGGGTCATATTTTTTGCTATACAATGAAGAAAAATGAAATGCACCCTTATAATCTCTGCTGTCTTCAGAGCCAAAGACTTGATGGAGAGAGTTACTTAGGAGGAAAGATTAAAAGAGCTTAGGGATAAATACAGGGGGAAATAATGATAGCCTGTGAATATTTGAAAGAAATAAAAACAGATGAGGGTGAAATTATAGTATTTAGAATGGCCCAGTAGGGGATAACTAGGAGTAATGGGATGAAAATAATGGAAACATTTAGGCTTCTTCTCAGCGACATCTTGCTGGCAGTGCTGGATGACAGACCCATCTCCTGAGGAAAGTGACAGAATTGCTGTCACCTTGGGAGTTTCCAACTGGGGTGGAAAAATACATAAGTTTGGTGGCAGACAGCGGCTCCACAGTGGCAAAGACATGCAGCCAGATTCATTTTTCCTACCTTGACATGGTGTTCTCAAAGACAAAGAACACTCAGTGGCTGTGCTTGATCAGTATGTTCCTGTGCATCATTTATACAGACTGTTGTGTGCCTCAGATAAAGATCTGGGTAATTGAGATTCCTGTGTAGGACATAGTTTTCTTATCAGCAACATGTCTTCCAGTTACTGGTTCTCTGTCATACTCAACACGTAGCTCTGATGTTTGTGATTGCACTCTGCCCTTGGGTATCTGTAAAGTATTTGAAGGTAACGTTTTCTATATAATGGGGAAGGCACAGCTAGGACTAGTTTGGAAACCAAATCTCACTACTTGCAGGAAAATGCAATCTATGTGAAGCTGTCATGTGGTACCGGTGGGTCATTTTCACAGAGCCAGTGGGTGCTCTGAAGTGCAAGCATGAAATGTGTGGGTATAGGTTCTTTATACTTTCAACAGGAGCCACAGTGCTTGCCAGGTTCTGAAGTAGATACCTGCTGCCACTGTTTAAGAAAAAGATCTGAGCTGATTGTTTGAACCAAATGGCTACTGAAATTCTATTTCTATGGTCTTTATGATGCTTGAGAAGATATGAAAATGTAGTGACTTTTATTTTTTAGAAAGAACTAAAGGCTGCATTGTGTGTCTAATTCTCCACAGAATTGTCTCATCATAGCTAGAGAAAGAGAAGACAAAACAAAACATTTACATTCTTTATTTCAGGATTTGGCTGCATTCTGGTTATGTTGTTAGTATTAAGCAGTAATAGGAACAACATGAAGAGAGTGGCATTATTATAATTTTAAATGATGCCACAATCCTACGTTTGACCTTCCTTCCTGAAAATTTTAGAAGGCTACGATCCTCCTATTTCCTTTACCTGCCACACTTCAGTTTCCTAGTTTAGTTTACTTCCTAAATGTTTTATGTCAATTTTTTAATTTCCCATTTTATTTCATTTTAAAAAGATCATTTTGTCACCAGTCACGATGGTACATACCTATAATCCCAGCATTCTCGGAAGCTGAGGGAGGAGGATTACATTACATTACATCCTAGGCAACACAGCAAATTATAATGACACCCAGTGTCAAAGTAAAAATGAATAAATAAATAAATAAATAAATAAATGAAAAAGGGCTTAGGGAGTAGTTCAGCACTAAGACCCAGAGTTCAATTCCCAATACTCCACCCCCAAAGTCTAGTCTTAGCACTCTTTTGATATTTAATTTAACTAGTTAATAAGATTTGTTGGTATTTTTCTCTAATTTTGAGCATTTATTTTTGATATAATATTTGTACGTATTTATGAGTGTGTTATGAAATTTGATGTATGTTGCCATGTGTGATCATTAAATTGGGTAATTAGCATTTCCATCTGTCGTGCATTTGTCATTTCTCTGTGTTGGAAATCTTCAAACTTTTTTAGTTTTTTGAAATAATAAAAAATATTTACCTACAATACCCACTGTATTCTACTATAATGACTGTATCCTGCTATATCCATTGTCCCCTATTATAGACCACAAATGAACAAACAAATGAAAAATTAAACAATGTTAACAGCCATTTAAAGATATAACAGCTTTTCCCCTGCTTGAAGGTCTTGCTTAGCAGCCAACACTCAGAGTTAGAGTTACAGACTCAAAATTATAATGTCTCCCCCAAAATCCCTAGGGATAATTTCTTCTGAATATTTTTCAGAAGGGTGCTGTTAGCATACTTTGCTTAGTGTGACCTGAAAACTGACTGTTGCAATTGATAAGATGTGGAACAAGAGTTAAGAATCTGTTATGGGCATACATTTTTTTCTTTTGTTTTAAAGAAAAAACTACATTTTGTAACTGACATGAGAAAGCATGTATGTACCATTCTACATTTGTAAAATATGTGGTGAAATGAATTGAGATCAATAACTAAATTTTTGTTCATTTTAAAAAAGAAGATATAAATGATGGGTTTAATTTAACTTTTAAAATATCCCAGTAGTTTCCATGTAAATAAATAGCTTCTAGCCTGGTGTGGTGATACACACCTGTAATCCCTGTATTTGGGAGGCTGAAGCAGGAGGATCATTGTGAGTTCAAACAAACAAACCTGGCCTACAAAATGAGTTCAAGGGTAGCTTGAGCTACATAATGAGACCCTGTTTTGAAAACAAAAATAAAAACAAACAAAAGACAAAAAAACCCAACAAACCCACAAGAAATAGCCTCTGCTAATGTTATAGGCAGCTGAGCTAGTTAGAAATATTATAGGCACTCAGAGAGGGCTAGGACATCAAAAAAGCTGGCACAGAGGACCAGATGTCTGATGACCTTGGAGGAGAGACACTTGTTGCTGTGGACCAGCTTTCAGGACAGAAGGCAAAACAAATGCAACCACACCTTAAGTATAATCCTTTGGGATTAAGTTTGGATCACCTTGAGAAGCCAAGAGTCACCATTCCAACCTCCACGGTGATATATGTGCACCCATGTTTATAGCAACATAAGTTGTAATAGCCAGATCTTGGAAACAGCCTAAATGCCCATCAACTGAGGAATGGATAAAAAAGATGTGGTATTTTTTTACAATGGAGTACTACACAGCTATAAAGAATGATCACATTGAGATAATTATAAATAAATGGATGCAACTTGAGACCATACTCATAAATAAAATAAATCAAACTCACGTAAGTAAATACTGTATTGTCTCCCCAGTGTAAGAAATGGTAAGAGTAAATAAGATACAAAATCCTCAATAAGTACAGTAAAAGGATAAGATTCTGCTCAAAAGGAAAAAAATAATATCTCAGGGAAAAGGAGGAAAAAAATATCTAAAATTGTATGATCACACTTAGGATAGCTAAAATGACTGTGCTACAAATTCCATAAATTCTTGGAACAAAACAGCTAACATCCATAGGGTTGGAACAATTTTGCATGTTAGTGTCTGGTGATCTGAGGAACCTTGAGGAACATTATGTAAAATAACAGCCCTAGCTATGCTCCTACCACCTTGCTTTGAAGGCCTATATTGTCAGTGTTTTGGCCTCTTTGCTATTGTTATTTATTTGCCTTTTTTTGTTTTGTGTTTTTCTAGTAATTTGTTTTTGTTTGTTTTTCTCTCTAATACAGAAAAGATAGGTATACATGTAGAGGCTTACACATGCGTAGAACTCCTGAACAGTTTACAAGAATCAATTATATTATGTGTGATGAGATAAACAGCTACTTTGAAGAAAAAGAGACATTATGGTATCCATTACGGATACCATATTGTCATGCTGTAAAATCCAGTAATACTATTATTTTTTGTTCAGAGTGGTTTTAGCCTGTTTTGTATTGTTTAATTTCAGCATACACGAAGATATGGACAGCTAATTTGAAAAGGAACAACAGACATTACGGCAGCCATTGTTGATTTTCCTATTGTCTGGTTTTGAAGGCCTAAAATGCTTTCATCACTGTTCTGATCAGTTTAATACTATTTTGTTTTGTATGAATTCATTGTGTGTGAAGATATGGACAACTATTTGGAAGAAAACAAAAGACATTTTGGTAGCTATGGTAGATATCCTATATCTTGCTTTGACACTTGTGTCACATTGTTTTCTTCTGATCTACTTTGTTCTGTTTTGTTATGTTTAGTTTTACCCTCTTTAAAATAAAAAAAAGAAGTCACTGATCTCTAAGAATGCCCACTTTCTATGTGACTTGCCTCCTCATTTGTTCCCAATTTAATCAATTTTACCTGAGCTATTAATCTTATTGGCTAAACATAGCGAGTTCCCAGTTTAGACTTGCCTTACCTCATGGTTTTACTCTATAAAAATCCAGAGAAAATATAGAATCTTTGGCAACCCACTTGGGACCCCATTTGTCTCTCTCAGACAGAAGTTTTCTTTCTCTCAATAATTATTTCTGCTCTTAACCTCCTTTGTTCCTAAAATTCATTCTTCGATTTTAGAGAACACAAAGTCATAGTGGATATATGGTAGATTGGGAGTTTCATTTCCTATATCATTATAATACAACAATAACATACTTTCTGAATAATCTAGTGTGGTATTGTTTGCTAAAGTCTAAATTGAATTAAGACAAAATCTCACTGACTATTTCATTTAAGAAACCATATATTGTGGCTTATTTTTCAACTTTAGGCCCTTTGTCTTATTTATACAGGAAACTGCTCAAACTCCTAACTTTGTCAATACAGAGTGCCTGAGAAATACTTAATGTGGTAATTCACAGGTAGCCAAAGAAAATCTATGCAAAACATTCATCTTTTGGTCTAAAAGGAATTAGGAAAACTTAGAGCTTCTCCTTGAGGAATGTGAGACTCAAATCCTTATCACACTGATGAGAAAACTGAGACTTAGGATAGGAAGAAACTTCTCTGGAACAAAGGAGAGCAGGCTCCTGTTATTTTCTCTCCCAGTGTAGAATCTTTCACACTCTTCTACACAGCTTGCAGCTCAGATTAATATTTTCTCAAAGACAGTGTGTGTGAGAGGCTCTTAGACCCTTTCAGGAGAGATGAATCTGGGAATGGGTGATTTATAGCTGCAATAATGCTCAGCCTCAAAATGCCTGAGGAAGAAAATCAGACTGTGATGAGCATTGTATAACTGAAACCCAAGGCCTGCTTACACCCAGACACTGTGGCTTATTCATCAGAAAGGAGAGGATGGGGTGCAGAATAAGGTGGAAATACTGTGTGAGATTCTGAGGGCATATTGAATACTAGTATTGCACATTTTTATTCTTCTAGGTAGAAACAGAAAGCAAAAGATGCCTCAGACTGGAAAGGCATTGATTTTAGACACAAATAGAAGCAAAAATGTGAAACATTTTTTTTATAGCAGGTTGAATGTAGCCATGTTAGTTTATTTATTAAAGAACAGCAGAGTTTAAAATGTATAATAATATTATTAAAGAAATAATAATAGCAAGTAAAAATAATAAAAGAACTTATGTTATAAGATTTATAAATATACTATTAAAAAACGCAATCAGGATGCAGATTAATAGGTTTATTGTGATATCATACATATTTAAAAATGTATACCCAAAGCTGAATATATGTCAATATGTATGCACTAAAGCACTATGTGTAAACTCATGGTAAAGGTCTCAAATGATACTACTTAGAAGGCAGTCCCAAAATCACGACTAATTTTGCCTCTCAAGAAGCATGTGACAATGACAAAAGCATTTTTCTTATCATGGGCAAGGGCAAGAGAAATATTAGTGGCATTTAGGAAATGAAAGAGATGGATGCTTTGAAGTAACCTTCATAAGAGCTGAGCAACAAAAACTTGTCCCACCCACTGTGTCAGTAGTGCTTAGATCAGGAAAACTTTGCTCTAAATTAAAATGGTTTTTCACTGGAGGGACAAATGCAATCTAGAAGTTAAGATTTTCTGCCTTCAAGTAAAACCTTAACATGTGTGTTGTTTGCACTTCCATTAGGAATGCCTATTAATATATTACTGGTATTTTTGAAGTTTAAATTGTAATAGATGCCCATTAATGAGTCGTCAAATTTTGAGTTTCTGAGTCCATTATCGTAAGTAACACTGATTATCCATACAAGTGGAAGCAGCCTTGTCTTAAAATAAAAAATAAAAAATGTGGAGGATGTAGCACAGTGGCAGAGCATCTCTGGGTTTAATTCCTAGTACCAGAAAAGAATGTCTGTTGGACATACATAGACCTTCCTCTGGGTTATTTTTTCCTCATGAATCTATGTGTCTGTCCCTGCTTTGGTTATTTTTGCAACATGATGAAATCACATAGACAAACTCCTCCCTTATTACCCCTCCTTTCAGAAGTACTTTTTCTAACTCTGCCTTTTCTTCTAAATTCTAGAATAATACTGTGCATATTCAAAAATATGTAGTGGGATTTTGTTAGGAATTTTATTAAATCAATGTTAATTTTTGGAGAATGGGCATCTTCTTATGTGAACCTTCAATTCATGAACCTAGTCTTTTTCCATTTATTTTCTGCATTATTTTTCTGTAAATTTTTCTTCATCAGCCTTGTTTAATTTTCACTGCACAGGCATGGTACATTATTTGCTTAGAATTTCATTTCTGTGGAGCAGTTAAAGTTAGCACTGTGTTTTCCTTCAGTGTCTGTATGTTTATTGCAACTATATGGAAATGTGATACCTTGTTGCATGCTGATCTTGTATTCTGTCACCTCACTAAACTCACTCATTGTCCTAGGGGATTCTGTATATTCTCTGAGTTCTGCATAGCCAGTTATGTCATTTCCTTTTCTGCGTTGTTCCACAGACTAGAACTTCCACAGTGAAGCTGAGTAAAAGTATTGAGAGCAGATCTCCCGCTTCATTCCCAGTACATAGGTAACATTTTGAGATGTCCGTGATCCTTTCTAAGTTGAGGAAATGTCCGTCTCTTGGTATTTTGTGAGAGTTTTGATAAGGAGTAGGTGTTACATGATGCTGAGTAGGTTTTCTTGTATGGCTTGGTTTGATCTCTAATTTTTGTCCTTTTGAACACCTAATCTGGTGGGTCACACTGACTGATTTTCACGTATTACAGCATTGCCTCTCTACAGCAAGTACCACCCTCATCGTTTTGATTCTTTAAGTATGGTTGAATCCTATTGGTTATTACTTTTTTAAAAAATCGATACCGGGGATCAAACTCATGACCGTGCACTTGCAAGGCAGGCGCTTATGCCGCTGAGCTAAGTCTCCAGCCCCTGTTATTACTTCTTTCATCATGGACTCAATATTTATCTTCCTAGGATATATTAGTCTCTAATTTCCTTTTTGACTTTGATTTTAGTATCAGAGTAATACAGGATTTAAAAAAACTAATTGGAAAATATTCCTTCTTATATTTTTTGGAACAGATTGGTTAGATTTGGGGACTTTCTGAACATTTGGTGGAATTCTTCATTGAAACATTCTGACCTGCACGTTTCCTTTTAGAGAGATTTTATTTCTTGTGTTTTCAGAATTCAACTTTCTTAATAGCTTCAGGAGTACTAAAATTATTTGTTTTGAGTTGAGTGATTTATAAGTGATAAATTAGGATATGATAAATTAGGATTATGAGTGATGTTATGAGTGATAAAGAAGGAATTATCCTTCTTCATGTAAGATGTCATATATATGTAATTATTGTAACTTTTACTATGTACATTATGATCTAAAAATACAACTGACAGTTGAAATTTTTGAAAAACCTGACAATAAAAAAAAAAAATCTTTGCCATTAACCTCCCCAAAGACATTCCTCTTCATTTGAGCACATTTATGGTTTTTCTGACCACTTTCCTGAAGCAGTTCTGGAAGCTCACTTTTGTGAGTGTCCACTTAAACTGTGCTGGCTGCCTGAATGACTGAACTGATTCAAAATATTTACCTTTCATGGTTATTTGACGATGGGACAATGCCAAATTGGGTGAATAAGGACATACCATAATATTTTTATTAGACAGATGTGACTATAAAGATGACTAACAAGGAATGATTACAGAATATGGTGAAGAATTGAATTTAAATATCTTTTAGGGTAAAATACATATTGCCAGTAATCCCCCTCAAAATGTTCAACATATATGTTTACCATCACACCAAAGTCACTTGATTCATTATTACTGGCAACATGGCTTTTACTGTAGGTTTTTTTAAATTAAACATTCACAATATTGTTCAGTTACTCCTTTTTTATGTTTGATAAGTCTTTGTTGACAGTGGTAATTTCCTCCTTGTTCTCCCCTCCTTTAAAAATCCTGCCAGAAGCTGTTGATTTCTATTGCTCTCTTTTAAGAATTAACTTTTTCTTTAGTAGACTTTTTTCTATTACTTTCCTGTTTTTACTTGCATTGATTTCTTCTTATATCTTTATTATGTCTTCAGATTATTCTTTAGATAAATTTCTTCTTTTCTAACACATGCTGCTAGCAAATGACTAAATTCCTTACCAATCCATCTTGTGGTGGAACAAAGATGTTGAAGGGAGTCATAAACCAAAAGGTGAAAATTAAGAGTGTTTTGTTGAAAATAGAAAGAAGTAGCTTATCATAGAAGCCTAACATTAGGAGATACTGAAAGGAAATTCAAATTATGATCTTTGCCCTGCTCTACATATGAATATACAGAGCACAAGAAGAAGATTGTTTTAAAGAAAATGAGTTCAAAAGACCTCAGAAAGCATTGACTACCTTGCATTTCTAATATTTCTCACAGCTCACTGAAATCCTGTCCAGAGGTAGGGAGGAGCTGTTGGAGCTTTTAACTAAATGTACTTTGGTAAGAGTCTTCTTCCTGGAAGGAAGACGGTATATCTCTTTATTCTTATCCTAACCTTTTATCTATTGTTCTTGTGTTGTATTCTAGGTTTCTAAGCTTAACCAGCTGCTTGGCTAACTAGCTGGCTAAGTAAACACCTGCTTGAATTAGCTCTTTTACCCCACTCTATTATTAGGCTACTCTACCCACTCATAACAAAATGAACCTACTGCATTATTACTATTAGTTTTCCTCTGAGCCTTGTCTTAACTACATTACACAAATTTCATTATGTTGTACTTTATGTGCATTCCATTCAATGTATTTTAAGAAACTTTCCTGAAACACATTATTTTAACCTATCCATTATTTAAAGATTTCTTAGTTTTCAAATGTCTTCAGTTTTTTCTCTTGTCTTTCATTTGGATTTCTAATTCAGTTCCATAGTCTTTAAAGCATTTGTGTTGTACTTCTACCTTGATATATATTCAAGCAATATACCTAGGTGTGTTCTACTGTGGTCTGTTGAGTGTTGTATAAATGTTGATTAAATCTTCTTAGGTGGTGATGCTGTTTAATTTTCTGTTGATAATTTTCAGTCTAGTTTTTCTGTTTGTCAGTGAGAGTGGAGTATTAAAGTTTACATAAAAAATACTGAATATTTCAAGTGAGGCTTTTAGGTTTTTCTTCCCATGCTTTGCATCTCTGTTGTTTAGTGCTACACATTTTTTGTTATATATTCTTACTTGATTATTCATTTATTATTATATAATCTGCCCTGTATCTGTTACATTTTGTGCTCTGCACTACACATTACATATTAATATAGTTACTCCTAGTTTCTTTTGGTTAATGTTTGCTTAATGTTTTCCCATTGCTTTATTTACATGTTTACATCATATTTGACATTAGTTTCTTACAGACATAATATTGTAAGGTCATATTTTTAAACAACTTTCTAAATATCTGTTTTTTATATTTGGGATATTTAGACCATTTATATTTTATGTAATTCTTGACATGTTAGGTCTCAAGTCTATCCTATTCCATTATATATTTTTATTCTAAAGAGAAAAAATTAAACATAATAATAAAACAGAGTTTCAAAATAGGTTAGTATGAGTAGCAACAATTCATATAACATTATTATATTCATAATAGCTGTTCAGAATATGAGACATAGTCATCAGATAATGTCCAAACAATTTTAGCACAAACCTTTCTTTTCAATGAACTAAGAGATACTTGCTGTATAACTATTTTAACTATCTTGTGTGTGTCTATATATATAAATATATTTTGTATATATTTATAAAATATATATATTTTGTTTCCTTTGCCTGTCCTTTCTTTCTCCATTTTTCCATCACAGTTTTTATTTTCCTTGGACATTTTTTTCTTATTCCCAATATCTACTGTACAGATTGGTATTGGATCTGTACATAATTATGTACTTCTTCAGTTTCTAACACTAGTGAGGCAATTCAATCTTATTTGTGTGGGTCTGATTTATTTCACTTATGAGTATGGTCTTGAGTGGAATCCATTTAAATATAAGTCTCAGGTTTATCCTTCTTTATTGCTGAGTAGTATTCCACTATATAAAAAAAATCTTTTAAATCCATTCCTCATTTGATGGGCATTTAGGTTGTTTCCAAGATTTACATATTACAATTTGTGCTTCTATAAACATGGGTGCACAAAAATCACTGTGGTATGATGTTTTTAATTCTTTGGGAAAATGCCTAGAAGTGGGATATCTGGATCAAATGGGACATCTATTCCTAGTTATTGTTGTTGTTTTTTTAAGAATCTCTGCAATGATTCTGCACTCCCACCAACAGTGAAAAAGGGTTCTTTTATCCCCATAGCCCTGTCAGCATTTGTTATTGGTTGATCTCTTGATGATAGCCATTCTTTCAGGAGATGGAATCTCAGTGTTGTTTTAATTTGCATCTCACAAATGACTAGTGATGTTGAACATTTTTTCATGTATTTATTTGCCATTTGTATTTCTTCATCTGACAAGTGTGCATTCATTTCAGATGCCCATTTTTAGACTGGGTTTTTGAATTTTGAGGGTCTGATTTTTTTTCAATTCTTTATATGTTCCAGATAGAATTTCTTTATCTGAGGGAAATCTAGCTAAATTTTTTTGCCATTATGTGGGTTGTCTTTTCACACCATTGATGATTTCTCTTAAAAAATTTTAGTGTTTCTGTTTTAATATTTAGACTGTGATCTATTTTGATAATTCATTTAGTGCATGGTGGTAGGCATGGGTCTTGTTTTAGTTTTTGGTATGTGGAAAACCAGTTTTTACAGCATCACTTATTAAAATAGGTAGAAATCTTGAAAATGTGTAGGCAAAGACTCCATGCACAAAACCCAAACACTCAGGAAATACTACTACAGCAAATCTCACCTTGTAGAAGAGTTTTGCACAACTAAAGAAATCATCAATGGTGTAAAAATTAGATATTGATAATCTGGGTTTTTGCAGAATTTGTTATGATTTCACACTTTTAATTCCTAATTTCATTAATTTGAGTCTTTTCTTACCTTTTTTGGATAAATTTAGCTAATGTTTTATCAATTTTATTTAAACTTTGAAAGAATCAACTCCTCAATTCATTGATACTTTGCATTTTTTTCTTAGCCTCTAGCTTCTGCCTTGGATACTTTTCTCTTGTTGCTGACAAAATACTCAATGCCCAAAATTAAAGTGGGAAAAGTTTATTTATCTGACAGTTTGTGGCAATTTCAATCCATGATCAGGAAGCTCCAATGCAGAGTAGTGTGGCAAAGAGGCAACAGTTCATGACAGTGGCAGATACCAAAAGCAACAAGAGCAAAAGGGGCAAAAGGGAAGAGCAAGCCTCTTTCCCTTTCTTATACTGAATGCAGGCTACCTGCCCTAGGGTGGGTGCAGCACTCACACAAATTCTAGCACTAGACAATGAACCAGTCACAAACTCTAGATTCAGCTGCTTTCAGAAGGCCCACCTCACATGACCACATGAGGCTTTGGTGGGACATCCAGACACAAACCATAGCCTTCTGCCCCTTACCCCACTCTCCCATAGACTCATGCAGTCACAGATGTGGGCTTCAAGAGTTTGAGACTGATTCACAGTCCAATGCTGGGATTATGGGCATGAGTGATATACCCACCCCAGGGCTGGTAGCAACAGTGTACAGGCGGGAAAGAGACTTGTTCTCTCATTTATTCCTTTGCACCTCTTACTTTTGCTGTATTCTGTGGCAGTAAACAGTTGCACTTTTGTCACACCACCCTGCCTTGGAACCAGCTGATTATGGACTGAAACCTCCAAAAACTGTGAGCTAAATAAACCTTTCCTTCCTTAATTTTGGGCTCAGGTATTTTGTCTCAGTAATGAGAGAAAAGTAACCAATACAGCCTCTATTGCATTAATTTCTGCTCTGATATTTATGATTTCCTCATTTTCATAAGCTTTGAGCTTGACTTTTTCCTTTGTCAGAATTTTAAAGTTCAATGTAAGGTTATTTCTGTTATTCTGATGTGTGAATTCACTACTATAAATTTCCCTCTTTGCACTGCTTTTGTTGCATTCATGAATTCTGTTGTGCTATATCAGGACCATCATTTAATTATAGCTACTGTTTAATTTCTTCCTTAAATTTATCTGCGATCTATTGCTTATTCAGAAAGGTATTATTTAATTTCATATGTTTATAGAGTTTTTGTGGTTTCTTTTGCCATTGACTTCCCATTTCTTTATACTATGATCTGATAAAATAAAAAAGATAGAAAAATTTCAATTAATTTGCATTTATTTAAGCATATTCATGAGCCAGCATGTGGCCAATTGTGGAGAATGTCCCATGCACAGTTCAAAAGAATGTGTATTCTGATTTTATGGGGTGGAATACACTGTAGAAATCTACTAAGCCCATTTGTGCACAGATTTGATTCAATTGTGATATTTCTTTCTTGATTTGTTTTCTATTTGATCTATCTATTGACTTCTCTTTGTCATATTATTTTTTTGTGGTTGGTTCTCTGTCCCCCTTCTTAATTGTTTGCTTACCTTGGTGGATTTTTTCTAATGGTTTTCTTGGAATTGTAGTCTTTATTGTCTGTTTCTAAAATATCTGTCAGAACATTTTGGAAAGCCGGTTTGGTGGTTATGAATGTATTCAGTTGTTTTTGTCATAGAAGTATCTTATTTCACCTTCATTTTGAAATATAGTTTTGTAGGGGTACATCCATATGGGTTTTAGATTGTTTTGTTTCAGGATTTGAACTACTTTACTCCAGGCTCTCCTTGACATAAGGGTTTGCATTAAATCTGTCATGATGCTGATGGGCTTTCCAGTTGACTTGCTTCTTTTCTTTAACAGCTTTTAGTATTCTGTTTTTGTACTGAATTTCTTGAATCTTGTTATTATTTGCCTTATTATAGATTTATTTTGGTCATGGCTAATTTGAATTCTCTATGCCTCCCTTACTTGTATGTCAAATTCTTTTTCCAGTTTGGGGAAGTTTTCTACCATTACTCTGGGAACATGTTTTTTTAAGGCACTTACATTGTCTCTGCATTCTCATTGACTCTAATCAATCTTACAGTTTTCTTCTTTGCATCATCTTGCAGCAATTGAATTGATTTCATGGTTCCTTAGTATTTTTAAGAAATCTTTCTTATCATGGTCACTAACCACAATTGTGTCTTTTAGGTCTGATACTATATCCTTCCTTTGGTTCATATGGCTGTATAGATTTACAATATAGATTTTAATCTTCTCAGTATCTCTTTGAATCTGTTTCATAGATTCTATTTCTTTCATATGTTGACTATTCATGGTTTCCATCATTTTTCTAAGCTCTTCTTTTTTGAGATCTGTGTCTACTATAGATTCATTGTGTAATTTCTTCATTTTGATTGTCATTCCTTTTTTTTTACCTGAGAGATTATGTCTAATCTGATGTTTTTCTACAACTTCATTAATCTGTTTTTCTTTTAACTTATGCTGCTACCATTTTAGAACATTCACGTGAGTGACTTCTGATTTCCTCTGTATCACTGTGCCTTGGTCTTGTCCTAGTTGCATTTTGTTTTTGTATATTGTCATTTGCTATTTTTAATTTTTAACTTTTTTTTGTATTTCTGCTTGTATATTATTTATGTGGAACAGCCTTATCACTAGTATTGAGGATTCCCTAGGAAATATCTGTTCCTCAGAGATGTCTTCTAGGTGAAATTGTCTTGTGGTCTCTGTGTTTGTCCCAAGATCCTACCTTCCTAATTTATTGGTGATGAGTAGTTGCTATCTATTTGGCTCAGCACCAAGGCTTCTGACAATTACAGTGTTGTCATGCAAGTGGAATAATTGATTACAAGAAGAATGATATCCTGGCTAACATAGTACAATTAGTAATAACATTAGCATCAAGCACAGTCTAGAAACTGACACACTGTGGAAATTATTATTCTTAACCATAGAAGGCCTGCAGTTATATGACAAGATCCAGCATAAACCAGGAACTTGTATTCAATGAGTACCTCTTAATTGAATGATTTTATCCTGTGTGTGGTGGTGGTGGTAGGAATTTAAGATAGAGGCAAAGCAAAGAAAAAAATGAAGAGAAATGTAGAAGTGGTAAGCCTGGAGGAAAATGGATGATCACCCAAGCTTTAGGAAACTGGAGAAGAGGATAAGACGGAGAAAAACGAAGGAGAAAGCAGAATATCAAAGCAAACCTGAAATACTAGAGTCTCCTAAAACCATCAAAAAATCAAGAAACAAAATAGAGGGGAGAAAGAGCAAAGGCAAGCAAAGAGAACAAAAAAAGTAAAAACCTTAAAAAAAAAGACAGAAAAAGGAAAATGTAACAAAAAATGAAGTGAACAAAAACAAAGTTCTTCTGGTGTCCTCCTTTTTGTGTTAGTGTCCAAGTCAGTGCCCACATCTCTGCTGGGCAACCTTCCCAAGATCAGACCTGGATAAAAGGATGATCTTGATCTCCTGATTGGGGAAGGGGTCCAGTCTTCAGCCAAAACCCTCTGTATGTGCCTCAGTGACCTGGCCAGTCCTTACCCTGTTCATCCCTGCATTGCTTTCCCAGCTGCTATAGACAGTCACAGATCAAGGCTGCTCAACTCTAATTTGCTCTTCATTGGGGCTTGAGGGTGTGCTCTGTCATGGCCCAAGGCTGCGTCAATCCTGCTTCTTTCTCAGTGTTCCTCTACAAGCCGCTGGTGACAGGAGCAGGAGAGGTGATGTTGTTCCACACACTATTTTCACCTCTGCCGCTGTGGTCCCTCACCTTGCTGGCTCACTGCTTATGCTGCACAGTGGAGACAGCTGAAGGCTGCTCCATCCCCCTTTCTCCTCTCCTGCTGGGGAAATGCCAACCTCTCACTCATTGCCTTGTCATGGCCCAAGGCTGCTTGCATCCTATAAATCAGCATCCTTCTCTCCAGCCACTGGGAACGGGGCAGAAGGGAGAATTCTGTGTTCCACAGCAGCTGAGGACCCTAACCTTGTTTTCTCCATAGGTTCCAGGTAGCAGCTCTGGTGCACGACAGGAAAAAAAAAAAACAAAAAAAAACAAAAAGGAAAACTGGTGGCCTACTGGGGAAGGAGCAGTTCCCTGGTAAATTGCTCTTGCATGTGCAGTGAAATTTGCTGGCGGGTTGCAATGTCTTCTGTTTGGAAGTGGGCAAAAGAAGCAAGGGGCCTTGTATCCCAAATCTATCCTGTGTGGTCTGAGTTAGCCACAGCATTACAGTCCATTTGGTTTTTTTGAAACTTCTCACAATGTCAGTCCTGCTCTGCCACAGGCAGCCTCCCACCAGCAGCCCTGTGGGCTGGATCACTATTGTATTAAGTCCTGTGTGTATGTTTTTTTTTGACCTACAAGTCTCTTATTTCAGATTGATTTTGGCGTCAAGATCAATGTGCCTCTCTTTCTTCCAGCTACCTGGGTTTTTAGTTAATTTTCTCTGAGTAGTTCTACTGTGGTTCCTCCACTATTTAGCTGTGTTGAATCTCTTTTTTGACTTTTTAATGTTGTATCAACATCGAAATCTCCAAATAGAGCTTTCTTGGTCACGATACAATATTTCTTCCACGTATATGGATATATGAATTGATAATACTTTTAAAAAGTGGTATCTAACTTTTTTAGAGAATTAATGCATAATTTTTCTTTCATAGACTAGCCTTGTCAGTTTATAGGATCAAGTTTACTGCAGCCTAATAAAATATGTTGAGAATAATTCTGTATTATTTTGTCTGCATTTATAGTAGAGGGATATTTTTCTTTATTAAGATTTTGGAAAAGTTACTAGTAAATTCAATTTCTTTAAAATACAAAACTATTCACATTCTCATTCACATTCACATTATTCTGTATTAGTTTCTATAGAATGCGTTTTGTAGGCTTTTTCAATGTCTTCCCTATTTTCAAATATATTTGCATAAACTTATTATAATAGACCCTATCTCCTTAAAATGGTCTCAATAATACCTCTTTTTTATTCTTTCTGTTGATGGTTGTGTTATTTTTTAAAAGTTTTTAATTATTCTATTTTTTGTTGTTATTTTTCAAAAGGACTAACTTGACTATTAAGATTTTTCATACAAATTTTTAAGGCTAAATATTATTTGTCTTACAATTTTTCAAATTTATGATGATAAGAAAGCAATATATCTTTAGAAGACTCTGCATTTTAATGTTGGATCACCTTCAAGGCTTTGGGAAATTGGATAGTGGCAAGAGGCCACAGCTCCCTTAGAAATTGATGGCCCAGTCAGCAGAGCATCTTCCTCATCCAGGAATTAGCATCTTTTAGGCTCAGCAGGCTTTCTGCTGTGTGTATTAATGGGGTACATGTACAAGCATTCTCTTTTTCATTTATTATTTATTTTAAAAGTTGTATGAATTTTTTATTATAAAATTATCCTTATTTAACTATAGACTAGTGAATTTAAACAGTATTCCATACACATTTAAGCTAGACTAAGCTAACTATGTTGGTTACTAGGTTATGTGTCTCAAATACATCTTTAAACTATGATAGTTTCAATTTACACTAAGTTTTTCAGAAAATGGTCTTACAACAAATGAAGGGAAAACTGTATTTAAAATTCATGGTCATTATTATTGCTTTCCATTTTACCTTTTTTTTTTTTTTTTGGAGGGGAGTTAATCCATTTTCTAGAGGTAAGTAGTCTGTGAATAAATTGTGTCTCCAGGG
>PVLA01002262.1:153011-188597 GCA_004027455.1 Hydrochoerus hydrochaeris | reverse complement strand
TTTAGCTAAATTGTGTCTCATTATTTTAAGACATTTTAAAGTTATAAATATAAGTAGAAACATAGCTCTACAAATATCTTTAAGCTATTAACGTGCTTCACTTTCATTATTATTTTGTATAAACTTAGTAAATTTCACTATTTTCCACTGAGATATTTCTTTGACTCATAGTTTAATATTTTTACACAACATAACTTCATCCTATATTTGTATGGTAACTCCATTTCAAGCAAACAGTCTCAAATTATGGTAGGTGTCCTAGCTCTCCTTTACCTGCCTACCTGCCTAGTCTACCTAGCAGGCTACTGGTACATACAATTTCATTTTTCATCTATTTTTGTTCTCTTATCTGTATAAGATAATTTTTTCTAACCTAGAGTGTAATTTGTTAATGCATCTATTTCAATTATAGTAAGATTAGTATTTGCACAACACATCTTCCCCATTATTTTGCTCTTTCCATTTACTATTCTAATAGTAAGATTGGTATTAACATGGCACTTTTTCCCCTTTTTTTTTACTCTTTTCCTTTTCTATTCTGACGTTCAGTATATTACTTCTGTAAATTCATTGGCTTTCATTGCCTTTGTTTTTTTTCCTCTGAACAATTTCATCAGTCTACATCTGCCTCAAGATAAGTTAAGTGAGTTTTAGGTTCATCTTCTTCTTTAATTTGACTTTCTTTTTAATGTTATTTTCTTTCTCTTCTGTTTTTCTTTCATGTATCTAATCAAGTTATTAAAATTTGTTTTCTTTGCCATTACAAATTTGCTCTATTATTAGTCCAATAATTATCCCCATTACAGACATATGTCTTTAGTTTAGTAGAGTATATACCATATTTAAGCGTATGCCTTCCCAGATATTTTTAACATGTTTGGACTCTTGACTTTTAAATTTATGTGTTTGCCTATGTTACTTTTGTTATACATTTGTGTTATGTAGTCACTTCTGCAATATTCTTCTTATTATAAAAATCCATTCAGATCTATCTACATATTTACAGTATCTTGTTATTTCTTTGTGTTTACATGTTTTCTTGTTACTGTGTTACTTCTGGTTGTAGTATTCTAGTTGTATTTCTTTTAGTGAGATTCTTCTATTGATAAATAATTGGTTTTGTTTGGTTGGAAGCATCTTTATTTTGCCTTCATTTTTGAGTGGTATTTTGTAATCCATTAAACTGGATTTGAAATTTGACAATTATTTTCTCTCATCAAGTTAAAAAATGTGTATCTGTTCTCTGGCTTTTATCATGGCTACTGACTGAGAAGCTAACAATCATTTTCATTGTTGCTTCACTGAAAGTAATGTTTTCTTTTCTCTTGCAGCTTTTGTAATTTATATTTTTCTGTTGCAAACTATAGTCCACAGATCCTGTTCCTATAAAGCTATGTTGGAGCACAGCCCTGCCCACTGGTTTATATATTGTCTCTGGATGCCATGACAGAGCTGAGTGATGTGGTAGAACTAGTATGGTCTCAAAACCTAAAATATTTTATATCTGTCCTTTTACAGAAAAGATTTCTCCTTTTTGTCTGTAATTTTTTAAATTAATTTGCGTTGAAAATGCCTACTGTGCCTATTTTTAAAAAGAAAACTTTCTGTGTGAATTTTGTCAAGTTTCTTAAACCTTTAACTTGATAATTTTCACAATTTGGAGAGATTTTCAAATACTGATTTTCTGTCGTTCTCTTTATTTTGTCACCTTTATAGTGTACATTTTCAGCTTTTCTTTAATTTTTTTTACAATTATTTCCCTACTTTCTATTCCATTTTTTTACTCAAAGTAAACACTTTATTACTTTTGATCCTTGAACTACAATGGAAGCCTTTTATAATAACTTTCTATTTCATTCTTAAATGACCCATTATTATGTTTTCTGTTCTAAAAATTTCACACAGTTCTTCTCTATAAACTATGTTGCTGGTGAGGCTCTGCATCTGATATTTTGTTTCACTGATAATATAAATTAAAGTTATTTTAAAATCATCATGTGGATGTTCTAAGGGTTTGTTTCCATTTTCTTTTCTTTCTTTCATTTCCTTTTTTTCTTTACTTTTTGGTTCTTTATTCCTGATTGAATGACACATTTTGCACGTGATTTGTAATTTCCTGAAGTTTTGGTTTGTATTGTGTTCTGGAAACAAACCTAGGCAGAATAAATAGGTAGAAGTTAAAGGAGCGATAAAACATCTAACATACTTTAAGACTATTTACTTGAAATGGAGTTACGGTCTCAGTAATAACTAATCTAATTATTGTTCACTCTTACACGTAGGATGTATCCTGTTTGGGGTAGCACTTTGGAGTCCTCCCTTTTCTATTCACCTTGAACTTTGAGTTTCATTTTCTCAGCCCTTAGGCTAGCAAGCTTTGCTCTACTGCCCAACCCCTTCACCATGGCTTTCTACTTTAGTTCTCAGGTTCTTAGCTCTGTGCTACTTATATATTGTAAATGGCATGAGGGGAAGTCAGCACAGATTTGATCCTGTGCTTCCTTTTCTGTGATGTGGGTCTTCAAGTACTAGATGCCATGCTGTGTCTTTGTTTTAAAACTTGAACACATTAAAAAACTTTTATATAAAATTTCTAGTTCTCAATAGACTTATCTGTAATCAACTACTCTGTGATCGATAAAAAGGAAAATTCTTTGACTTCACCCAATTTTCTTAAGTGCTGAGGCCAAGGAACTTGGATGATTCTCATTCCGAATAAATTTATAAACTGTCATTTCTAGAATGTAGATCATGTGTTTGTTTCTGGCAGACTACTTTCTAAATTATCAGTGGTCCCTTTCTGTCTGCCCTGATAATTGCAGAAATTTATAACATAGACATTATCTATGATGCTCTTTATTATTAAATCATGAAGAAATTCATTCTATTTCTGGTTAACCCACAGATCATTAGATGATTTTCATTAATAGAAAACTAAAATTTATGATTGAGTAAATGTTAAACACGCCTAAATTTAACTTTCAGTGAAAATACATCCTGTTCAAACAGCATTTCAGAATGTTAAATATTCATTCCACCACTTCTGCCTGATGTTTGGAACATTTTAGAATATTTGAAATTGGCTTTAAAATGCAGTTTTGAGTCATTTGTAGGCAAATAGATGCACTTTGGGACTATAATATTAAGTTAAAAAAAGTCAAACATATAAGCATATATACCATGTTTCATTTATATGAAGAACCCAAAACACTAATAAACAGCAAAATAAAAATAGATACTATAATGGGAAACAGGGACACAGATCTTTTTTTTCAGTTGAGGAAGGGATCAAGTGATGGAGAAAGGGTGAGGTAGAGAAGGAAAATCTGGTTAAAAACAATTGAGATTTGCTAGACGCCTGTACTAACTCCTCACAAGGAATGTCATTATGTAGTGCAAACATGGACTAATAAAGAATAAAAACTGAAAAAGACATAGGGAAAATATTATGTGTAGATAGTTGACTAGCCCATTCATTTCCCTAACATTTTAAAATCGAAATAAAATTTACATTCCCTATGCTGCACAGAGTGAATATATTACTGTAAACATGCTTGGTAGTGCAAATCTTCTTCCTCGAAGGTTGAATTAATTTACAGAAATAGCCTGCAGTTATCCAAGCCATATTCTGGCTAATAATACAGGTAAAATTGTGTAAATCTTGGAAGTAAAATCTGCTAAAAGAACTATAAAATTTGATTCTATACTTTAAGGTCCAATTCCCCAAACTATTTTTAAATAAAAATTTATTGAGTGTCTACGGTTTTCCAAGCACTGTGTTAGATGCTAGGGAGAACAGTGAACATTATAAGTAAGTGATTGAACAAGTAATTACTACTTCAAACAGTAAACATTCAATGTGTAGAGAGTTTAGACGTGTACTTACACACCCGTATTTGTATTTCTATACATAAAAGTATCTGTGTACATATATATTTTACAAATATGTCATATATGCTTATGTATTTTTATTGATTTGTCATATATATATTTTACTAGTTAGGTAATTATATATTCAAGGTAATTTTGTGTCTCTTAAAAGTATTTGAGAGTTTTGCAAATGCTGAGAAAATTATTAGTTTATTGTGACTATGTGTAAGTCTATGGTGGCCCAGAATAATGAATTGGAAATTGTCCTAAGCACAGAAGTTGTTTTATTACAACATTTATGGCTGAAATGTGGTTACCATTTATCATCTGTGGGCAGAATATTTGCTATGAATTACAAAGCCTGTGTAGAAATGTTGATGTAACACTGGTAGAAAGAGATCAGGAATCATCAGGGAAAAGAGCTAGTGTAAACTTTTCAAGAACCTACATTAATCAAAGTATATGGGAACATTTATTACAATAAGTACTGATTGATCTTGGTTGTATAAAATTCAAGTTCATATAGTCTACTTTTCATAAGAATATAGGTTAAAACACATATAATGTAGCCACAGGAATTATCACACACATGCAAATTTTAAATGACTTCTGTTTCCTTTTGGTAGTTAAACTGTTTTTCTTTTTTTAATCACATATTCTATTTTAATCACATATTCTCCTTTTGTAGTACTTTTAAAAATAAAAATAACAAAACGGGAATTTAAAGTGATATTGCAGAAATAATGAATGGTTTCAATTAGGTTACAATAAAACATATTCAGCACTTGGTAGCAATGAAAATAATACCAGATATTTGCTTCCCAATTTAATTCTATGCTTACTGTTATAATGTACAGACTCAGTTGACAAATACATTGAGATATTGATATGTGTTTCAGAAATTTTTTATGATTTTGTGTGCTGGCATATTCATAAATAAGCCTAAGCTAATAGTGATTTCATTGGTTGCATTACCATTTCCTCTTACACGTCTTCCACAAACTGACAAATAGAAGAATATTTTTGGTGTGCTATATCTTTCCAAAGAAAAGTATTTGCTTCGATTTTGACAACTTTCATTATGACTTAAATACAACTGGGATAAAGTAACTTTCTACCAAAATTTAGTACAACCAAGAAAATCCACTCTAAGAGACTTAGGGCACATGATTTTTTTAGAATGAATATTTGAAGCAGAATTAAAAGCTGTCATGCAGAAATATTTTACTAGAAGAAAAGCAGATAGATTGCAAACAAAGAGAAAGTTTTCAAGGTATACAGAAAGTTAGCAATGATCTAGAAATAACTGTGCATATATTTCTCACATGTTTTGGGAGATAGGTGGACCAGTCTGTAATGAGTTTTCTGGGCCAAATAGAATATGCTGTATATCTCAAGACAGACTCAGCTTGTTGTGGTGACAAATGACCACCAATCTCATTCAAATATGTACTTTGCAATGATTTACCTAAATGGAGGAAATAGGAAAAGAGAGAATGTGATCAGAAAGTGACTGTGTCAACTAATCTTTACCACTTGTGTTTCATGTATGTGGAGGTTTAGAAATGACTGCTTGATCTGCATCATTGTCTTCCTGGGTCTCAAAATGATGAAGGTTCTCTTTCAAACATTGCTGGTCTTCACAAAAATAGAAAATTGAGCACTTGAAGAAGGTTGTAGCTCCTAAAGCTTATACTACTTTATTGTTTATGTTACACATTATTAACCATTGCAAATAAGATATTCCTATCATAGTGAAAAGGGTGGGGAGAAAAATCTTGTTTTATGGAGGAATAATGAATACTGATGAACAATGAATTGTAACATAGTACTAAATGATAACAAAAACAAGTACAACCAAAGGTGGCCCAGAAAAGTGAGAAAATAAGGTGTTGACTGGATGCTAAGATAGCATGTGAATGGAAAGAAAGACCACTAATAGTGTTGGTACAAATTATGCCAAGCTGGGGGGTCTGACTGAGATGTTTAGATAGAGGTGTTATATAGTTTTAGGTTATGTCTCCCCATAAGTGGAGCACTGTGTACCATAAACAGATTATTTGAGATGTAGCCATAGAAATATATGACAAAGAAAAACAATTGAGCAGCGTAGCCAGTAGAAGGTGCATAATGGAGATGCTTACTACATCTCAATGCGTTTTAGGTAACCTAGCTCAATTCAATTGGAATGAAATGAGGAGCTGTGTTAGCCTAGGTTGTATAGACAAGGACCCTGAGATTACATTAAGACCAAAATATTGCAAAGATTTAATAGAGTTGGTTCTTTGAAAAAAAAATAAAACAGACTAATTCTTAGCCAATCTAACAAAAAAAGGAGAGAAAAGACACAAATCATTGCAGTTGGAAATTAAGAAGGTGAGATCACTACAGACAAAACCAATATGAAAAAATTATAAATAACTACTTTATAAATGTGTATGCCAATAAATTTGATAATGTAGAAGAAATGGACAGATACCTAGACACATCTGATTTACCAATATTTAAACAAGAAAATTTAAAAGCCCTGAACAATCCAGTAACAGGTAACATAATCAAAGCTGTAATAAAAAACAAAACAAGCATACCAAAAAAAAAAATACTAAGAAAAGCATAGGTCCACAATGGTTTACTATTGAATTCTATAAAAACTTCAGAGAAGTTCTAAAACCAATATTCCTTAAGCTTTTTAATGTTCCCAAAGTCATTTCAGAAGGTAGCATTACCTTGATTTCAAAACCAAACAAAGATACAATCAAAAAATAGAACTGTAGATCATTCTCTTTGTAATACAGGTGCAAAAATTCTAAGATACTGGCAAACAAAATGCAACAAATCATCAAAATGGACATAATCATGACCAAGCAGGCTTCATCCCAGGGATACAAGGATGGTTCAAACTAGTCAAATCAATAAACAACACATCACATAAACAGAAGCAAGAAAAAAATCACATGATCATCTTAATGATGCAGAACAAGTCTTTGACAAAATCCAACATTTTTCACGGTAAAAAACACTTACGAAAATAGGTGTAGAAACTTACCTGAATCTGATAAAAGCCTTTTATGACAAATGTACTGCTGACATTATACTAAATAGGGAAATACCTCTAAAATCAGAAAGAAGAGAAAGATGTCCACTATTGCTATTTGTGCTCAAAATAGTACTTGAAACATTAGCAAGAGAAATAAATTGTGTGTGGATAGGAAAGGAAGAAATAAAACTATAATTATTTGCAGATGACATGATCATTTACATAGCAGACCCAAAAAGTTCTATCATAAGATTCCTTGAAAAAATTAATATAGCAGGATACAAAAACAACACTCAAAAATCAATAGCATTCTTGTATACTAAAAATGAACCTGTTGAAAAATAAACTAGGAAAATCAATACTATTTATAATAGCACCAAAAACTTAAATACTTAGGAATTCATATAAGTTGATGACCAGAAGCTAACATGTACTTACAGGCATACTTTCTGACTTTGATGGTGTTATATCATAATATACCTCTCATAAATCAAAAATATTGTGATACAAACTACATTTAATACTCCCAACCTACCAAAATCATAGGAAGACAGTATTCTGTAGTATTGGTGTTTCACCCTTAGAATCCCATGGATGAATAAGATCTGCAATTTACTGCCCTGCCCAGCACCATGAAAAGCTATTACATATCACCAGCTCAAGAATAGAGCAACATCCAATATTTGAAGTATTTTTTTCTATTAGATATCTTTCATTTTGCCATTAAATTAAAAATTCATTAATTGAACCCTTGTTAATTGTATACTGATTCTGTTTATATCTGTACCTATGTCTATATTTCTCTAACCTATTTTTGTCACTATGTATTTTTTGTTGTGACATGGAGTTTTGACAAGGGATTCCAATAATAGTAAATACTTGTTAATTGAAATTTCATTAAGATTACTTTCTTTTAGTGTTTTCTAATAATTTTTTTTTTTTGTACCAGAGATCAGACTCCCAACCTCATGCTTTCCAAGCAGGTCCTTGTGCTGTTGAGCTAAATCCCCAGCCCTCTAATAATTTTAAATATAGTGAAACATATCACAAGGTTGTGTTCTCATGTTTTTAAGTACCTACATCTGTTAAATTTTCTAGAAAATAGGTGAAGTTCATTTACTTGTATCTCACTGCATGCAATTTGTTGATGTAATAAAATGTTTTTGCTATCATCTAGATCAACTTAGAAACATTTTAAAATGGTAAAACTAATCCATATCTTCATGAAGATAAAAATTACATGTTAGTGTTAAAAAGTAATTTTTCAGCTTCTCTAGCTGATGATGTTCTAACTGCACGTTGAGATACACCATCAGCAAGTGTTATAATGGCATGGAAGTGCAAGGAGAAAAAGGGATTCATTTTCACTCTTTCTGTTTCTTTGAATAAAATGATTCACACCCTCATAGCTCCTGTGGGCTTCACTAGCTGCACCTTTTAAAAATAGAATTACTGAATCTCAGCACTGCAAACAGTTTCAGGGGTCACAGCAAAAGCCAATATGCCGTAAGAGGAATCTCTTATAACTCTATGTCTTAAGAATTTAGAAACCTCTGGAGGAGATAAATTCACAATCTACAGAGGTAATGCTTTTAAATTAATTGCTTGAAATTTCTTATTTAGTGTTAAATCTGCCTCTGTAAATTAATGGAAGTAATAGTATGGGCGAAAACTATGGAAATTTGCATTTGTTAGTGCTATATTTAGTTGCAACTGACAGAATCCACTCTAAGTTATTTTCAGCAAAAAGATTTTTGAGAGACAGAGAATTAGATACAGGTTGTATATGCCTTCTATATTTTGGTAGGGTTTGAATATTTGCATAGCAAGACATCTTGAGCATGACCTAAGTCTACCTAAAATTCATTTATATTTCATGGACACTTTGTACACAGAGCTTAAAGATATTTTTTTATTTTGAAGAGAATAAAACCAAATGAGAAAAAACAAAATGGGGTCAGTCAAAACAAAAGGTGGGACATCATACATGACTTAAAACCAAAATGCAAGGTGATCTACAATGGTATCATGTTGTCTCTTATTATCTTCAACAGAATTGTTCATATCATCAGGTACAATAAAATTCAATATAGCAGTAGAGAACAAAATCAATAAAAACAAAATATTGGAGAAATTATAGGACTTCAAAAGAAGGTAATAGTCGAACCAGAATGGGTATCATAGTGAATCTTATTGTCTTCAAAGCAGTTGCCTATACCCTCAGACTTGATTCTAAATAAAATCAGTCAAAACAAGACAGTGAAAGCAAACAGGGTTTCAGTTTAAGTTAATAGGAAATTAAAAATGTTTACTGCAGTATATCTTATCTTTGGAACAGCTGTACATGCCATCAAATCTAGTACAAGTAGACAAACTGGAACAGAATATAACCAAACTAAACAGAGCAATGAAAACAATATGGGTTTCAAATCATAATACAAGATTAGCAATGCCCTCTGCCTCCCCTTTTTAGACAATTCCTCCCCTTTCACTTTCACAGAGGCACTGTACATTTTGTATCCCACTAACTCCTTTAGTTTTTAGATTAGGGAGGCAACCCTGAGCTTAATCTCAAGTTGTATCCATTTACCTACAAGAACCTAAATGTTTTCCTACCTTATAGCTGAGTAGTTCAGTTCTCCATTGTATAAAAGTGTCATGAGTCTCCAACCAATCTGCAGCTGAAGGGCGAGCTACCCCAACTTTTTTCTGGTTCCCAGGCACATAGAGCATTATTTTCTCATCTTCGACTGTCAGTCCATAAACCCTCTTTCAGGTTAATTATATTTCTTATACAGAGCATCTTGATGTCCTGATTCACTCTGCCTGTGTTTCTTTTTATTAGTGTACAAGGCCATCTACGTTAGTGATTATGGCCAACCTTCTCTGCCTCTTCTCTGCCATGCTATTTTTGCCACTGGTTGTCTTTTTCTCCTTCATTCCACTGTCTGCCCCATTCATTAAGGCCTCTCTGCCACTGTTCCTGAAATCCTGGTGTTTTTTTTTCTCTTTCTCTAGAATATCCTTCAGTATTTTTTGTAGGATTGAATTGGTGGTCATGAACTCCTCCAGTTCCTTTTTGTCATGGAAGCATCTTGTTTCTCCATTAATTTTGAGAGGTAGTTTTGCAGAGTACATCAATCTGGTTTGGAGGTTATTTTCTTTCAGGGCTTAGAATACTTTATTCCAACCTCTTTGATTTTGTAGTTTGTGTCAAAAAGTCTTTTGTGATTCTGATGGGTTTTCTTTTATAGGTGATCTGTTTCTTTTCTCTGACAGCTTTTAATATTCTGTACTTGTGTTGAATTTCTGGGATTTTGATTATTATATTTCTGGGTTTAGATCTATTTTGGTTATAGCTGGCTGGGGTTCTGTATGCCTCATACATCTGAATATCAGTTCCTTTTCCTATGCTTGGGAAGTTTTCTTTAATTATTTCTGTAAATAGCTTTTGTATTTCCTTTGTATTTACCCCTACTTCTTCACTCACATTTTTTATTCTTAAGTTATAGATCTTCTTGTCATCTTTTAGTCATTGATTTGTTACTTCCTGGTTCTTTGTTATTTTTAAGAGATCTTTACTTTCGTGATCACAAGTTGTACTGTCTTTAAGGTTTGATAGTCTATCTTTAGTTTCTTCCAAGCAGTTTTGCCAGCTTTCAATGGCATTTTTAATTTCCTGGTAATCTCTTTGAATCTGTTTTATGTATTCTAGATTTTTTTATATTCCTCATGCAAGGTTTCCCTCCTTTTTCTATGCTCCTCCATTCTTCCATCTGTGTCTTCTTGAGAGATGCTTAGAATTTCTTTTATTATTTTTCTTATATCTTCCTTTACTTGTATTAGTATTTCTTTTTATAGTTCTTTTATAATTTCTTGAAGATATTTCTTTATGTCAGATGCTGTTACTTCAGAAACTTCAGGTGTGCAACCCCTGATCTCTTCTGAGTTTACCTCTCCTGGTCCAGCACTGCTTGGGTTGGAGGCTGGAGACTTCTTTTTGTTTCTCCCTTGTCCAGACAAGTGGATTGTGGGGTCTCCAGCATTTCCTGTATTGATTATAATTACTCTGAGGTGTGCTGGCTAGGGATTGCTGCCTTCCACAGTCTTCTGGTGACCACTGAAGTACAAGCAGGGGTGGGGCAGGCTGACCCCTTTCTTCTGAGCTGGTTAATTACTGGATGTCTTCACCACATTAATGTGTGCCACGTGGTCAGGGCCAGTTAGGGATAGCTTCAGTGAAACTTCTGTCTTGGCTATTAGATTGCACACTGGGGCAGGATTCAGTCCAAGCAATTCTCACCAATCTGCTCTGTGCTAGGAGTGGCTGAATGAAGACAGCTGCAGTTCTGGTTCTGGGCTTACCCTGCCTAACTCCAAAATGTTGCCCAGCCAATTGCTCACTCCTGGAGGAGGACACGAGCTGGTGCAGTTCTCTGGTCCCTGCTCCCTTCCATGATCATGTCCTCCCGCCAGGCTCTCAGGCTAGCCAACCCCCAACTTCACCGTGACTGTGCATCTTTGGATTCCAGTGACATTTCACACATAGTAGGACCAGCTCTGGTGAGAGCATGTCTGGCTACCATCTTCTGTTCATGTTTTTCTTTTCTTTCTTTCTTATTTTTCTTTTCCACTGTAGTTTCTTCCTGAGGCAAGAGGATCTCTCTCCTTCTATCTGGTCCTCTCCAGGATGCTATATTCCAGCATCTGAGCTCTTTCTCTCAGGGAGGCTTTTCACTTTGCTGCTTATTGATCTGCCATCTTCCCAGCTTTCTTAAAGGTAATTTTATTCAATATCGCACCTCTGTTTTTACATTAGATTGTTACATGAGGTCAGATGTGAGATTTTCTATTTGCAGTATAAAATTGGCTCTCAAAAAGCTTTGGATTTTGTAATATTTTGGATTTTAGATGGGAATATTAACTAAAAAGAAGGCCAAGACAAGCTATGGAAAGTCTTTTAGGCATATCTCCTCAAACAGTATCACAGAACTGGCAGAAAGAGGGAAGTAAGCAGTAAACAGTCCTTCCAGGGCCAGCACACTCATGTGACCTGTGCCAGAGTGAAGAGAAACAACACAAGACAAAGCAACATTTGAACTTGACTTTGTTCTAGATCTGGTTAGCTTTAGTTCTTCCACACATTCCATATGTCAGGGCTTCTGGGTTCCTTTCCTTATTGTTACTGGTATTGTCATTGTTTTAAGTCCCATGTGGCTGTACTTAGGTGAGTCATGTTGTTTTGCCATCGTTTGCAGAACTAAATATAGGAATAAGTGACACACCGAGTTAGAGAACCAATATGCTTTTCATTTTATACATATATTCTTTAATTTTCTGCTGAATTTCAAATCTCTAAAACTAAGCATTTGGATAAGTACTGTAGGGAAACCACAGGACAATGAACTAGATGAAATGGAAGGTAATACTTTGTTCCTTCTGCAATTCCTCTGAGGATTTCATTTACTCTGATAGCATTTGCATTTTATAACACCCTGTTTAGTAAGTGGTATTATTCCAATTTTAATTATGAATAAATAAGGATCAAGAAGATTAATTGGATTCCAGTAGATTATATACTCAATGACAAATTTGAGCATTAAACTTAGAACTCATTTTCACTCATAACCACTCTACTTCTTCCTAGGATGGAAAAAAAATAGCTCTTTTATTTACATTAAGCAAAAATGAAAATCACCATACTTTTTATGTATCAGTAATATATTTGATGATGAGAATAGATAAGTTTTAAATATTCTTTCTTTTCATTATGAGACTTATTTTCAGGCCAGGGATTTAGCTCAGTGGCATAAACGCCTGCCTGGAAAGTGCAAGATCATGAGGTCAATTCCTGATACCAAAAAAAAAAAAAAAAGAAAAAAAAAGAGATTTATTTTCAGTAGTAAATTTTAGTAAAATAATTAATCATAACTGGAAAAGAAATGCAGTGAAAATGTTCCATGATTGAAATTACACAATAATAATATAAAACAGCAAAAAGATAGTAAAAGAACATAAAAAGGAAAATAAAGAGGTAAAGAATTAATAACTCTTAATCACAATGGTATTTTTTAAAGGGGTAAACTTATGGTTCATATTGGGCTCTTTCACTTATAAATAAATAAGTCTTAGTTTTTGAGACTTGAACAGATTCGTCAATAACTTTATTAAAACTGACTTTTGCATACTCATATTCAGAAGACAGTAGAACAAAATATATGAATCTACAGTCATGGCTGATAAACACATTTTGAAATTAATTTTCATTTTGAGATATTCTCACTGGAAACAGGGATGCCACTGGGACAAGTTTTCAATACAAGGAGACATTTTTAAAAGATTCGTAAAGATTCTATCTTATGATAAAGTTCAGATTTTGAATAAAAATAAAACTTTGAGTGATAACATAAAATGAGAGAACAAAACAATACAGGTTTATTCCTTCTTCTTTTCAGACACTATGTTTTCACTTTTTGACTATATATAATGAAGAAATACATGGTTTCATGGGGATTATTGACAGAATCTGTTCCCAAAGTAGTTTAAAAGCACTGTAGTATTTCTTTTTAAAGTACATGTTCTTGGGCCCAATGTGTGAGTTACACACATTTCTCAGATGAAGAAGTACAAACATCAAATAAACATGTGAAAAAGAGTTCAACAGCACTGGTCATATGAGAGATGAAAATTAAGACAACACTGAGATTTCACCTCATCTCAGAAAGAATGGCTAGTATTAAGAAATCAATCAATAACAAATGCTGGAGGGGCTGTGGGGAAAAAGGAACCCTTCTCCATTGTTGGTGGGAATTCAGACCAGTGCAACCACTGTGGAAATCAGTGTGGAGATCCCTCAAAAAACTAGAATTGGAGGTCCTATTGGACCTAGCTATTCTCCTTCTGGGAATACCCAGAAAGGGAATAGCTATATATTCACAGAAGGGGAATAGATATATATATATCACAGTGATATATGTGCACCCATGTTTATGACAGCACAGTTTATAAAATCCAGATCTTGCAAACAACCTAAATGTGCATCGACTGAGGAATGATAAAGAAAAATGTGGTATTTCTATATAATGGAATACTATTCAGCCATAAAGAATGATAAACTGGACATTTTTATAGGTAAATGGATGTGCCTTGAAAACATACTTATTAGTGAAATAAGTATGTCACACATGCATGATCAATGCATTGTTTCATTAGTTTGGTAAGGGAAAACATATATTTTGTCCCAGAAAGAATGACTTCAGCCAAGCAATGACTCAGGCCACACTTGCCTTCACTTTAACTAACTCACTGTGAGCCATTTTGAGTTGTCTTTTGTATGTTTTAAGAAACTCCTGATGTGCTATAAAGTGTGGATATGTGGATAGCCAGTTGTTTCAGTATATTGATTGAGGGTACAGTTCTTTCTCCAATTAATTGATTTTGCATCTTTGCCAGAAATCAAATGCCTAGTATGTGGGCATCTATTTTGAGACTTGGTGGTTTGTCTGTCTTGATATCAATGCCATTTTGTCATGTTTGGTGTAACTCTGTGAGAAGTCTTGGGACTGGGGAGGGTAGGAGCTCTAATTTTGTTCCTTTATCAAGGCTGTTTAGACTATACTGAGTCTTTTGTATTTCTACAGGAATATAAGGACCAAAATGTTAATCTATATGAAAAATGATGTTGACAGTTTGGTAAGGGATTGTTTTCTGATCTTTATTATTTTCTATTATTCATTTTTTGTTTCATTCTGTCTTTTACTTTTAATAAAAAAAAAAAAACTCTGATGACTGGGCGTTTAACAAATGCATTGAACTCCTGCATTAATTGTTGACTGCCTATCTCTACCAACAAGAATCTCTCTCTCTTTCTCTATTCAATCCTCCCCCTCCCCCTTTTCTTTATTGCTAGAAATTTGGCTCAGGCCTCTTATAGGCTAAACATATGCTGTATCACTAAGGTTCACCCCCAGCCCTGGAGTTCATACTATTTAAATTAAAAGTGTTCTAGATCTATTGATCACAGCTCAGTGATATGAATTAGCAGTTACTACTGTAAAATATAAACTTCTTACATTAGAAAATAAATTCTGCATTATTATCTTGTAATCATTTTTAATTTGCTTGTTTCCTTAAGACAGGTTCTCACTGTATATTGTAGTCTGTTCTTGATCTCATTCTAAAGGCCAGGCTGGTCTTAAGCTTGATGATCCTCCTCCCTCAGCCTGCCAAGTTCTGGAAGCTTGGTTACTTTCTGGACTTGAAACTTGACTGTGTTGCTCAATAGCTGTATGACTGTAGAAATTTATAGTGAGAGAACGTTGAAGGTAATAAGGTTATTGAGACTGTCAAATGATATATTGCTGAACAGGGCATATGGTAAATGTTCAATGAAAGTGCACTCTTCTTATTTTTAAAAGGAAATTGAATAGTTGAAATGGAAAACACTATTCTTATTAAGTCCTTCATCAATGATTTTTAAATATTGGATCCTTTGGGATTAACAAAACACTTCTTAATAAGTCAAACCCAAATCATGAATCAGAACACAGGAATGAGCCTCGGTTCTGATTTATAAATAAATGTTTAATTTGATTTCCAATGTGCTTAGCTAGAATGCACAAAAATCTCAAGATTTTCCAGAAAGTGATTTGTGTCTACTTTGGCTATATAATTGTCTAAGGTGAGTCAAGAGGCAGGTAGGGGACAACATTCTAAGAGGCGCTGACATGTGGGCTTAGCACTTACAAAACACGGAGAGTATAATCTGCTCTATATTTTGCATTCTGGATGTTGCTTTTGCTTTGCTGAATGTTGGCCCTTGCAAGGTATCCATTCTGATCCAACAAAGGGAACCAAATGCCTACTCCTCCAACAGTAAGCCACATCTTTCACACCTGGAATGGACTGACAAATAGAATGATTACTGAACCATAAATTTCTTCTTTCTGCTTATGTAGGAAATGGTAAGAAATACAGAAGATGTTTAGTTTCTTTTTATACAGTCTTTTTTCTTAAATTGATACATTTAAATAGAATAAAATATACAACATTTAAAAAGTGATTTGAAGAGTTTTATCCTATGCATATAATAGAAAACAACCAACTGATTCATGGTAATAATATCTCCACTACCTGGAAAATTTCTGCATGCCTTGTCTCAATCAGTAATTTATCCAGCTGTACCAGAAAACAAAGTCTTTCATCCCCAGGGGCCAGTTTTGCTTGTTTTTGAACTTCATATAAATTGACTTGAAGTATATGTTAAATTTATTCCTAAGGTTTTGACCTTGTTTAACATTATTATCACACTATTGTTCTTTTAAATCTCACTTTCTGAGCGCTAGTTTTGGTTTACAGAAAAACTAATTATCATATTATAACTCTGGTGATATTTGAGTTTGTTAAATTCATTTGTTAATTCTATTTTTATATGCTCTTTGGGATTTCATTTGCTTTTTTTTATGGTACTGAGACTCAAATTCATGACCTCGCACTTGCCACACAGGCGCTTATGCAGCAGAGCTAAATCCTCAGCCTCTCTTTGGGCTTTCTAAAGACTGAATCTTATCATCTATAAATAGAATATTTTCCTTCTTGCAGTCTTTATAGTTTTTATTAATTTTCCTTACATTATTGCAGTAGCTTAATGCTTCTGAATAGTGCAAATAGAAATAATTTGGATATAACTCTTTCACTTCTGTGATTCAAGGGTAAACCATCAATTTATACAATTACATGGGATATCATTTTGTAGATGTTTATCCATAGAAAGTTTTTAAAGAAAATATATTGAATTATTCCTTTACATAAAGTACTATACTGGTTTTGAGAAATGCAACATAAAATTAACATCCTGTGTTTATAATTATATTTATGTACTAAAATTTACATATTTATTAAACTATACATATATTTGTTAAACTCTGATGGCTTTACCAAATATAAGGTCTCTTGCAACCATTTTCACAATCAAGACTATAAATATTTCCATCACCCTCAAAAGCTTTCTTTTGCTTTTGTAAACTCTACCTCTCTGCCACACACTTCTCTTCTTAGGAAATCATTAATCTTCTGTTATTGATTAGTTTAGATATGTTAGTCAGAGTTCTTTCCCATTGCTGGAAGAAAATGTTTGACACCTGCAACTTAAAGGAGGAGAGGTTTATTTTAATTCATGGTATCAGAGGTTCCAGCCCATAGTTGGTTGCCTGTAAGGAAGAAATGTCATGGAAGAAGTACGTGGTAGAGGAACTAGCAACTCATGAGATAAGTAAAACAGAACAGAGGAAAAGCCAGAAAGACAGAGAAAGAGAATGAGGACATAAATCCTTCCAAGTCACACCACCGCTGAGACCCACTTCCTTCAGACATATCCTACCAAACTATTTATTAAGGGCATGTAATATAGAAGGCACTTAGTTGAAATGTGGGACAATGTCCACACAAATAGAAACTCACTACTAGCAGAGTGTTGTCCAGCCTCTAATGTCACACAAAGATCTGTTGACATGTAGACTCAAGCACCTTAGGTTCTAACTGTGGCCACCCACTTTGCTGAGATGACTACCACATATTTTATGCCTTCACTGGGATGTCATTCCTTCCTGAACTGACAGCCTCATGCTCACTCTTACTAGCAGATAGGCAAGTAGGCCTACCATACACAGGTGCTTACAGTCTTTCATTTTACTTCCTACATACTATGTCAATCAACTGAGTTGAAAAACAGAACTCTAAATTTAATTAATGAAGTACTCACATACATACTTGCATTGGGCAGATCTACTTAAATTAGTCGGTGTATAATTTAGCCATTGGCATTTGTCCTGGTCTGAAATTGAAGACCAGGAATAAGTCTACAATGACAGGGAAAATTAAGTAGTGTTTTGAAAAATACATATAACATAATTTTTCATAGTGTGAGGTGTACAGTCATTAAATATTTTGGCTCTATTAATGGTATTTCCTAGAGCACATAATGAGATCACATAATTACTATGTAGACAGAATATTTAACAATCCCATTATACATACTTATTATGATATATAGTTTGGAGTAAAGATCCATGTTCTGTTTTCACTTTGAAAATTAACATTTCTCCTATATTAATAAATCAAAGAATTGGTTTCTTCTTTAATTTTTTTTTTATTTTTAAAGTAAAAAAATACCACAGAACAAGACAGAACAAAGCCAACTGAGACAGTGTAGTGAAATTGGTACAAAACTTCACAGCATGTTACCGGGATAACAGTAATAGTTACTATAGTGTATCTTGTTTTCTTCAATCAGGTATAGCAAAATCAAAGGAAATACAGAACATTATAGAACTTATCAAAACAGAGTATTGAATAGAGCAATACTATTAATCAGAACAAAGCTAAACAGTGATAAAAATATTTGCCTTCAAAGAGATGGTAGAAGGAAATTCCCCTTATTTGCTATATTGCATATAGTCAACCTCACAAGAGATGCTCAGATCTCTGGCTCCCACTTGCTAATGGGGGAGATACAAATGTTTAAATCTCAGCCCGCGTGCCAGTAAGCTCACAGCTGCTTATCAGGAAGGCAAGCTGGCTTCAAACATGGCGTGGATCTCAGGAGACGCTGATGGTTCTCACCCTGGAGTGGCTGCAGCTTTCTGGGCCACAGCCACTTACCAGGGCAGCTAGCTCAAGAATTGGTTTCTTAATGAATAAGCCACTGTTTTTCTCTTTTAATTTTTGGATCCCTAACAACTTTTGTTTACTCTTACCTGATACTATTCTAAAAGATCATTGTGTTGGTATGAGTGTAGAAAATGTCAGGCTATTTTTCCTTGAATAGCTCATTATATATTTTTTCATCTCCACAGATGTCCTGTTACCACTAATGATAGATACTGCTTAGGTACCCTTTGGTCTTTGGTGATTTAGGAGATTTTAAATTTTGTTTCAATCATTCAATGTATTTCTTTGTTGCAATCTGAAACCTGGTATCACTTGCTGTTAATCCAGGCAAAGCCATAGATTTTCCTTCAGTATTTACCAATGGCAAATACTTTATGCAGTCTTTGTTTCTAAGCCTAAGGTGGTGGGTGTGGGATTACATTCCAAATAAAGCAAACCTCTCTGAATTATTTATTAGAGTTCTGTATAACAAATACTTTGTCCACATTTGCTTTTAAGGAGTTTATAATTTAGTAGAATGAGGCAGAAATAAATAAGCAACTGTATGTTTATACATGATCCAAAGACCACACACACACACACACACACAAGCACATCAAACTCAAATATATGAGATAAAATGTGTAGAAACAGAAACATAATTTGAGATCAATGAAAAATAAAAATTTAGTCACTTTTGTTAAAAAATGATGAGTTTCAAGATGATAGAACCAGAATTCATCTCTGACTGCATGATTTGGGAAGGATGGGCAGAGATTAAGGATATTTTGAAACTTTAAGTAAAACTTAAGAATTAAAATGACAAGGAGAAAGCATTCCTCCAGCTTGATAGACTGAACTACAGAAGTGCAGACACACCATGCTTAAGGAACAAAAATATGTTTGGAGCAGAAGCATTTGGGTCAAGGGAGATAATTTGATAAATTGAATCCCAAGAGGTAGCTGAGGTAGTGTAGGGTCTGTGAGTCATGTTAGAGAACAAGAATTTGAAAAGTAAACCTTATGAAGACTTTAGGTTTGACAGTTTTCCCGCATTTTTGTGGTTAGGCCTAAACAACGTTCGTTGATTCTGTCCTGAAATTTGTAACCCACCTTGTCAACCTCTCCCAGGCATTCTCACCTCCATTTACTGTTGTACATGTTTTTGACGATCACCATTCTGACTGGAGAGCAATGAAATCTCCATACAGTTTTGATTTGCAATTCTTAGTGGATAAAATGCTGATCATTTTTTCATATATTTATTGGCCATTTTTACTGCTTTCAAAAAGTCTCATTTTAACTCATTTAGTCAATTGGGAAATTTGATTTTTTTACATTAACTTTTTTAGTTTTTATATATTCTAGGTATTACTTCTCTGTCAAAATAGCATCTGGCAAAGATTTTCTCCTATTGAGTAGGTTTTCTTTTCACTCTATCATTTGTTTCCCTTGTTGTGAAGTAAAATTTTAAATTTTGTGTAGTTTCATTTACTGATTCTGGCTATTATTACTTGTGCTATTGAAAATAGTCCTATTCAGTAAATCTTTGTCCATAACTGTGGCTTCAAATGTTTGCTCTATATATTTGTCTAGCAGTTTTAAGTTTTCAGTTTTATAGCTAGGTCTTTGATGTATTTGATTGGTTGTATGAGGTGGCAGATAGCAATCTAGTTTCCATTTTCTGCCTATGGATGTTCAGCTTTCTTAGCACCATTTGTTAAAAAGGGCTTCTTTCTCTAGCATACACTTCTGGCTCCTTTGTCAAGCAGCAGATGGCTGTAGTTGAGTGGGTTTATTTCTGTGTCTTCTATGTCTATTTTTGTCCCAGTGCCACAATTTTTTTGCTATGTCCTGGTAGTATAACTTGAAATCAGGTATTGTTCTTTGTTCTTTTTCCTTAGGATTTATTTGGCTATTCTAAGTCTTTTGTGTTTCCATATGAATTTTAGGATTTAAAAAAAAATTCTGTGAAGAATGTCATTGGAATTTTGGTGAGGACTGCATTCATCTGTAGATCACTTTTGATCAAATGGCTATTTTAATGACACTAGTTCTGCAAATTCATAAATATGAGAGGTTTATCCATGTTTTGTTGTCTTCAACTTCTTCATTTAGTGCTTAGTAATTTTCACTGAAAGCCTTTCGCCTCCTTGGTTTGGTTGATTTCTAGATAATTTTTAAACTACTGTAAATGGAATTGTTTTCCTAGTTCTTTGTTAGCTAATTCATATTTGGCATATAGAAAAGCTATTGAACTTAAGATCAATTGTCTATCATGCAACTCTCCTTTATTTACTGATCAGCTATTTCCCAAATTCTATGGTTTGTGAAGATACTGTGTTAATATGGTTAATTAAACCTAAAATACCATTTTAGGCAGATCACTATAAACATAAACTGTACATAAACATTTTTCATTTCAGATAGATTATACTGCAGATCATTCCAGGGTCTGAGATTATAATTATAATAAAGGAATTCCATGTATTTTGAATTAGAATGTCTATAATTTCCTGTTGTGTTTTGAATCAGAATATGTCTACAATTTCCAGAGAAGCCTTTGAAATGGGCTACAAATTTGTGTAGCTCTGCAAAAAGTACAACATTAAATAACTTAATGCTTCAAAAATAATCCCTCAACCAAGCATGGTGGCACATCCTGTAATTCCAGCACTTGGGAGACTGAGGCAGGAGGATCTTGGTGGGTTCAAGCGTAGCTTGAGCTACAGCGAGTTTAAGGCCAGCCTGGATTACATAGTGAGACCTTGTCTCCAAAAAACAAATACAAATACAAATAAACAAAAGATTCCTGAGCCAGGATTAGAATGAGATAAAAATGTCACATATATTTCCATTTTTTTTTTTACCACAGATAAATGGGCAAAGTCAGTTACTCTGTTTTTTCTGCTTATGAACTGTAAGACTCTTGCTGCTAGAAGAGAAAGAAAATCTGAAAGTATCATCCCTCATATTTGCTATTGCTTAATTTTTTGTCTAAGTTATTGGTACTTCTCAATCTAAGGATTATTCTCTTCCTTTTTCTGAGTTCCTGAACTTGTCTTTTCACTGAGGACAAAAGGAGAGGTGGCTACAGCCTTTCACATTATCTCTGTACTGAGTGGGCATGTAAGTGAGATGATCTAAGCTGAATGAAAACATTAGAAGCTTGTTTACTTCTTATGTCATCTACCTCTTTTCACACCCATATATGACTAGCAATATTATTTTAGTGTAACAGCTGTCCCTAGTCTGTTGGGACTAGGAAATTACTGAGAAAATTTTTCTTGCTTAGTGAAATATCTAACCATACAAATGAAATCCAAGTATATCTATCAATTCAAATGTGTTCTCTGCTATTATATTCAAGTCTCCAAGAAAAATATGATGCCAGAGGCCATTTTTCATGTAGTTCAAAAAATATTAGAAGTTTTAGTGCAAGAAGAATAAAAAACAATCTAATAAAAGATTCATGATATTAATATAGTTCGACATGGTAAGTGTTCAGAGATGAAAATAAATGGGCACTTAATACGAAAAATTCAGCACAAAGAAAAGTTTGTCTTGTAACCTTTCAGTAAATAAGCCCACGCAATAACTGTTTCTCCGTATTAATATGTGTAACAATGTGTAGACAAAATTAGCATTTTAGATAAAAAGACAAGATATATATATAGTTAGATAGAGATGTAAATATATAGATATATGTAGACATAGATATATAGATATCTGGAGATGAATATTTCTTTTCCTGCTTAGTTTATCAGTAACATACATGTTGACTTGTATTTATGTGCATCTTACAGTGATTAGTACATGGTGTCAATGTGACTGCTGCTCATGACAGATGCTCCATCCTTTATGGACTTCTCTGTGGGTTACATACATAGTAAGATGCTACATGTGTCTTCAGAAATGATATAGCTCATGATCTAGCCATCCTAACTACATGATTTTAATAAATCATCCAACTTCTATGAAGTTCAGCTTTTTTGCTTGTGAAATAAGAAAATGTAAAATTTTGTGGGTGTGTGTCTTTGTGTATGGAGAGAGAAAGAGAGTTATGACACAGTGTTTTATCAAAATGACAGGCCTGGCACTGAAGCTTCTCCTCCTGTGAATACATTTGATTGGTCAAGAGGCAGTAGGTCTGTGTACATGTAGTGTAAGTTATATTTAGAGAGGCCTTGCCACTTTTAAAAATGCCTCGTACAATTAATTTCCATTGCAAATCTTTGTTAAATATTTATAACTTCAAAAAATGCAAATGGTCTAATTATATCTTTGTGCACAGTTCTGAGTAAATATAGATCATGCATCAGTGATTAAATGCTAACCAGGAATTGTTGTTTGTTTTATTTTTTCTAATTTATTTTTACAGTTTCATTGACTAATAAAAACATTTTTTAGTTGGAACTGACTTTCCTCTTTTCCATTTTAGTATATAATTTTTAAAGAAGATGAGAAAATCTATTTTAAAGTCACTTAAAAAATTTCTTAACACAATCTGAAAGCTATTTTAGAAATGTGGCATTCCCAGAAGAATATAGTAGATGGAATAAATGCTAAATGAGTCCCTTAATAGTAGATTCCTTTGAAAATACTCATGTCACAATTGTTTTGTAATAATCATTACTTGAGCATTAAAACTTATTTTTTTAAATAAGTGAGGTTAATAAATGCAAAAAAACTCGAGTCACTATTAAAACATTTTGTTTAAAATTATGACAGCATATGGGAATACAATGCATGCTAACTAGAATACATTTTCACATGGTCTTTTAGTAACATATACATTTACAGGAATAGAATAATTCTTTTTCCCTCTCCTGGATCAGTGTTCTCAGGGTTTTGAGCTGGGGCCCTCTTCCTGTTTCTCTTTTGTCATGGTTTTGGTTTCTTCCATACAGGTGTACAGTGGAGGTCTCAGCCCCCTTCTCTGTTGGCCATGGTTCTTCTGAAGCATGCTGGTGAGGGATTTCTGCCCTCTCCTGTTTGCTCTTGTCACTGAGGTGTAAGCAGAGGCTGTGTAGGCTGGCCCCTTCCCACCCGGCCAGTCAAACTTCAGGGGCCTTCGCCAGGTTGGTGTGTGCTAGGCGTAGGGAATTGGTTCGGGACAGCTTATTGGGTCTTGGTCAGGGGTATGACCCAAGCCAAGCAAATCCCATAAATCTTCTCCGAGTAGGGAGCAACCAGTTGAAGTCACTGTCGCTCCCAGTTCAGGCTCCTCCTGCCTGATTCCAACATGTTGCCCATTTTCTCATGCCCTTCCTGTGGGGGGGTGTTATTCCCAGCACTGACCGTGGACTATCGCTGGCTCCATTCTCCACTGGGCTCATCAACTCCCAACTTCAGCGCAGCTGTGGCTCCTGTGAGTGGTGGCAGGAATAAGTTTGGGTGGCTCTGCCAGCTGGTGCGAATTCAGGCGGCTTGGTGAGTCGCAGCAGAAAGCTCTGTGACCGATAATTTTAGCTATTCCAATTGTATCCCTGAGACTACATGTTTGACCAGCTTTTTTTGTTTTAATTTCTTCCTGTGTCAAGAGGACCCATCTCCCTCTGTCTGGATCTCTCCAGGATGTTTTATTCTGGCATATGAGTTATTTCTACTGGGAGGCTTTGTATTTTGTTGCTCACTGATCAGCCATCTTTAGCTCTTCTCCCCTAGAATAATTCTTACAAGCTAATATAAGTTGTAATTTTTCAGTGGTCTCCAAGAACTCTAAGTATTAAGGTAGCTTTCTGAAGCACATATAAATGACCTAAATTGACCCCATAAACTGGAGACTTTATGATCCTTAACAATGGCTGTTCCTTTATGTTGATCATCAGTTACCTGGCATTTTACCTGGCATTTTATAAAAATATTTATGTTTGGATTCATCTGGAAGTGTCAAATTAGAATCTGTTATAGTTAAGGACTTGACATAGTATCCTTTCTATAGCTCCTCAGTACCCTAGCTAGAACAAGAATGACAAGTTCATAATTCTAGAATTCTAATTTCCCCTGTACCTTGACAAATGATACTGTCAGTCTGTCCTAGAATTCATTCCAAAATAAACCAGGTTCAGTCTGAGACAATTTTTCACCAATTTTCACCACAAAAACACTGTCAACCAACCAGTGTTGACACTTCAGTTTACCATCTATGAGAAATGTTCTTCTAATTGTTTGATTCACAGAAGACATTAGGAAATATTTATAGGTCAGTGAGTCTGTCCTATATGCCCCATTAGCATACTGATGCTTGATTTGCTACTTACCCACTCTGGGCTGAGTTTATGAGCAGAATAAGGCATCCTTTCTTACCTCAAAACTTGTAGTCCTCCTGTTAGTGAGATTATGAGATTTATTTTAAAGTAATATCTGATCCAAACTAGAATACTGTTCTGTATTTTCAATAGAGTTGAAACCTAGAGCAGAATTATAAGCTACATTTTATCTGATAGACATTGCATTCAATGTTAATGAGCTAAAAGAGTTCACTAAAGGAATGCTAACCTGTTTTTAACTGAGGCAGTGCTTTCACATTACATAGTAAATGTCTACACAGGGGTCACTAAGTTAACAGAAAGTGCACATGGTGAGCAACCAGGACCCAGAGATCCATTCAAAAAAGTACACCTTGTACTTAAAATCATAATTAGCTGGTGTGGCAATGCACATCTCTAACCCAAAATGTTAACTACCTGGGAGGCTCAGGCAAGAGGATTGTAAGTTCAAGGCCAGCTGGGGCATTTCAGTGAGACTGTATCTAAAAATAAAATACAAAAATGGTCTGGAGGTAGATACCAGTGATAGAGTGCTTGCCTAGCTTTTGAGAGTCCCTGGGTTTGATTCCCAGTATGGGGGAGGAGCACAAAAATAAAGGAACAATGCCCTGGAGGTTTTCTACATAAATTTGTTTCTTGTTACATTAGAAAACCTTCATGCTCAACTTTTACGAAATTATGTTTTTCTTATTCTCAAAATAATGTACACAGTCCCTAACTATTATGTGCTACTTAATTCTATATTTCAGTCAGCTATTCTATATTCTCATTAATTACCTGCAAGAGAAAGTTTGAAAATATTGTCATTGCAGTTTATATGAACTGTGCAGTGTTGTCCTTTTGCTTGGCAGCCTTTATTAGAGGATGCTGTCTAATTCTACTTTTCATTTTCTATAAAGAGAAGCTCGGGGAAGTCCACCAAACTTTGGGCTAGGAGAACTATTCAGCTATCTTTAGGAATTTAATCTGCTTTGTGTGCCCAATGGCATTCTTGAGGCACCCTTCATGAGAAAGCCAGACTCTAAATCCACATATTTCTTTGAGATATATGAATCTTTCCATAATTCACTTACTAATGACTAACCCAAAAGATGCAAATATATGATGAAATGTCTGTGAAGTTAATAGGCTGAAGCAGAAATGCAAAGTCATTTTGGTACTCCTTGAAATCATAACAATCACAGCACAGTTAAAATGATTTTTAAAATAAATAGAAGTTTTATTTATTTCTCACCATCACAGTCAATTTTAACATCCATCCCATTGTATAACCATTTTTGCAAATGTGTACATTCTGAGCACATTAGGTCTGCTCTCCTTTGATTTCACGTAGACAATATATTATTAACTATAGACCCCATAGGTTACCTGCATGTTAGATCACTCAGATTTACTCTTACAAATGAAAATTTTTACCCTTTGAAAAACATGCCCTCCTATCTCCTACTCACTCCATTTCTAACAACCATAATTCTTTTCAATGCTTCTGAGAGTTAGATTTTTAAAAATTATGCAAAAAAATTAAATCATACACAATTTTTCTTTCTGGATCAAGCTTTATTTTCACTGAGTATAATGTCCAACTTCACTCATGTTATCACAAATAGCAGTAATTTTTTATTCCAAATTTCCTTCACCTATCATCTTTTGATAGCCACTAAGTTGTTTTTATTTCTTGACTATCAAGAATAGTGTGGCAATCAATGTGGGAGAGCAAATGTCTCATCAGGAAACTCTTATTTCTTATCATTATATCCCCAGAAGTGGAACTGGTTGAACATATTGTAGTTTTATGTTTCAATTTTGAGGAAGCTCCATACTGTTTTCCTAACATATAACAGTTCACATTGTTATCATTAGTGCTCCCTTTTCTTCACATCCTTACCAACACTTGCATATCTTTTCTTCTTGATAGTAGCCACTCTAAAAGCTATGTGGTGAGATGTGATTGCAGTTTGGATTTCTCTGATGATTAGTGATGTTGAGCACTTTTTATTATACTTGTTGGCCATTTTTATGTCATTAAAAACTTGTACTTTGATTATTTACTCATTTTAATTATATTATTTATTTGTTTCCTTTTCTGTGTGTGTGTGTGTGGTCCTGGGGATTGAACTCAGGACCTTGTGCATGCTAGGCAAGCACTCTACCACTGAGCTGCATTTCTAGCCCTGTATTATTTTTTGTGTATGTGTTGTTTGCATTTAAATTGTGAGTACTGTATATCTTTTGCTTATTAATCCTTCTTTAAATATATACTATGCAAATATTTACTCCTATTTCCTGGTTGCCCTTTCATTTTTTTTATTTAAAGAGAAAAAAACAGGAAAAAAGAAACATTACAGAATTTCAAGAAAAGAAGATAAATAGTAAGAAATCACTAGTTGATAAATTACATATTGTTCTTTTAGAAACAGTGATTCAAGTTACAAAATTAAAGCACACAAAGTGGACACTCAAGCAGTGGAAGTGCAAACAGATCTGTTCAACAATCCAACAAGAAATTAGAAGTATGGTTATCAATCCCACACACCTAAACATACATGCAGCTATATCTTTTATAGCACTTCCTATTTCCTCTTTTTTTACAATAGCAATTATACATTTTTAAAATTTTATTTAAAGAGAAGAAAAAAATCAAAACAGAAAAAAGGGTAGCAACAATACAGAATTCTAAAAGGAAGAAAGAAAAAGGAAAATGAGAAAAAGCCCACTAACAAATCAGTAATTTATAAATTACATACTGTCATCCTGGATGTAGTTTTTCAAGTTACAAAGTTAAAGGGCACATAGTAAATATTCAAACAGTCAGACTACAAACAGTTTTGCTCAAAGATCCAACAAAGATTCAGCACTATGGTCATCTATTTTACACACTCAAACATACATGCAGTTATATAATTAAAGCACTTTCTTTTCCTCTTTTTTACAATAGGAATTACATGTTTTGGTTTTATTACTCCTGTAGTTCTTATTTACTTTTTACACTAGAGACACAATATGATATTTATAACTATGATTCTTATTTATTTCACTAATGAGGATAGTCTCAAGTTGTCTCCATTTGCCTATGAAGGCCTCAAAATCATCCTTTTCCATAGCTGAGTGATATTCCATTATATAAAAATGCCACATATTTTTCATCCACTCTGCAGTTGATGGGCATCTTGGTTGTTTCCAGGATTTAGCCATCGCAAATAGTGCAGCTATGAACATGGGTGCACATATATCACTGTGATATGAAATTTTCAGTTCTTTGGGGAAAATACCCAGGAGGGAAATAGCTGGATTTAATGGGGATTCCAATCCTAGTCTTCTGAGAATTCTCCATAGGGATTTCCATAATGGTTGTACCAGTCTACATTCCCACCAGCAGTGGAGCAGTGTTCCTTTTTCCCCTGCAGCCTCGCAAACATTTGTTATCAGTTGATTTCTTGATGGCAGCTATTCTTTCTGGTGTAAGGTGGAATCTGAATGCTGTTTTAATTTGCATTTCTCGAATGACCAGTGATGGTGAACATTTATTCATGTATTTATTTGCCATTTGTATATCTTTCTCTGAGAACTGTATGTTCATCTCAGATGCCCATTTTTGGAGAGGGTTTTTGAATTTGGGGGGCTTGATGTTTTTCAATTCTTTATATATTCTAGAAACAAGTCCTTTGTCTGAGGGGTTGCTGGTTAAAATTCTTTCCCACTCTGTTGGTTTTCTTTTCACTCTGTTGGTGCTTTCCTTTGAAGTTTCAGTGTTTCTGTTTTAATATTGAGGTCTTGATCCATTTAGACTTTAGTTTTGTGCATGGTGATATGCATGGATCTAGATTCAGTCTTTGGGATGTAGAGAGCCAATTTTTCCAACACCATTCATTAAAAAGACTATCCTTTTTCCAGTGGACATATTTAGCCCCTTTGTCAAGTATCAGGTGGCTGAGTATCTTTGTAGTTGTGCTTGCATCTTCTAATCTGTTCCATTGATCCTCAGGTCTATTTCTTTGCCAGTACCAAGCTGATTTTACCACTGTGGCTAGTACAGTTTCAAGTCAGGAATTGAGATGCCTCCTGCCTTGCTTTTGTTGCCTAGAATTGCCTTTGCTATTCTAAGTTTCTTCTGTTTCCAAATGAATTTTAGTAGTGTTTTCTCTAGATCTGTGAGGTATGTCAATGGTATTTTGATTGGGATTGGGTTAAATCTGTATAACAGTTTGGGGAGTATGGCCATTTTCACAATGTTGGTTCTTCCTAGCCAAGAGCAAGGAATGTCCTTCCATTTTCTAACATCCTCTTCAATCTCCTTTTTCAGCACAGTATAATTTTCAGCATATAGGTCTTTTACATTTTTATTTAGGTTGATTCCTAAGTATTTCACCTTGTTACACGTTATTGTAGAGGGCGATATTTCCATAATTTTTCTCTCAGTGAGTTTTTTGTTTGTGTAAGGAATGCTATTGATTTTTCAGCATTGACTTTGTATCCAGCTATACTGCTGAACTTGTTTATTACATTTAGTAGTCCTTTAATGGAGTTTTTTGGGTCTTCTATATAGAGTATGATGTCATCTGCAAATAGTGATAATTTAGCTTCTTCCTTTCCTATCTTTACTCTATTTTATTTTTCTCTCTTGTCTGATTGCCCTGGCTAGTGTTTCCAGAACTATGTTGAAAAGGAGTGGTGATAGTGGACATCCTTGTCTTGTTCCTGATTTTAAAGTCAAAGCTTTCAGTTTTTGTCCATTTAGTATAGTGTTGGCTGTTGGTTTGTCATAGATGGCCTTTATAAGGTTGAGGTAGATGCCGTGTATTTTAAGTTTCTGAAGGGTTTTTATCATGAACATGTGTTGGACCTTGTCAAAAGCTTTTTCTGCATCTATTGAGATGACCATGTGGTTTTTGTTTTTGGCTCTGTTGATGTGGTGTATTACATTTATTGATTTGCTTATGTTAAACCATCCCTGCATTACTGGAATGAACCCCACTTGGTCATGATGTATAATCTTCTTGATGACTTGCTGCGTTCTATTTGCTAGTATTTTGTTGAGAATCTTTGCATCAAGGTTCATTAGTGAGATTGGCCTATAGTTCTCTTTTTTGGTTGGATCTTTCTCTGGTTTTGGTACAGAGTAATACTTGCCTCCAGGAATGATTTAGGGAGGATTGCTTTTTTCTCAATTTCATTGAAGAGTTTAAGGAGTACTGGCATCAAATCTTCTCTAAATTTCTTGTAGAATTCAGCTGTGAATCCATTAGGACCTGGGCTTTTCTTTGTTGGTAAGTTTTTAATTACATTTTCAATTTCAATAGCTGATATTGGGTTGTTCAAAATTGCTATATCTTCTCAGTTGAACTTTGGTACTTCATATTTCTCGAAATCTGTCATTTCCTCTGTGTTTTCTACTCTATGTGAGTAGAGATTTTCAAAGTAGGTATACATGATCTTTGGAATTTCCATGGGATCTGTAGTAATTTCTCCCTTTTCAGTTCTTATTGCATGTATTTAGGTTTTTTCTTTCTTTCTCTTGATAAGATTAGCTAGTGGTTTGTCAATTTTATTTATTTTCTCAAAAAACCAGCTTTTTGATTCATTAATTCTTTGTATTTTTTTTTTTTAGTTTCAATTGCATTGATTTCTGCTCTAATCTTTACAATTTCTTCTCTTCTATGAGCTTTGGGTTTAGCTTTCTCTTCTTTTTCTAGATGCTTGAGATGAAGCATTAGGCTGTTTATTTGTGCTCATTCTGTTTTCTTAATATGACAATTTATTGGTATATATTTCTCTCTAAAGACTGCTTTTGATCAAGATTGCAAGATGGCCAACTGAGTGGCAGCACAAGAGAGACTCTCTGAGGAAAAAAAAAATCCAGACACTGGAATCTGCCAACATGGAGAAAGCGAGACAAAAGGAGAGGAATTCTCAAGACCTAGGAAGAAACTGAGGAAAAAGAAAAAGAAAAAGAAAAAAAAAAGAAAAAAGAAAGAAGAAAAGGAAGCATGGACAGAGGGCTGGAGCTGGGCAAGCCCCAATCTCTGTACTAGCACATCTTAAAGTCAGGTGACTCACGATCAAGCTGAGATCCCGGCCCTGCTGAGAGCAGGGGTTGGTGAGCTCCAGACCCTCTGCTGGAGGAGGCGCTGTGGCAGGGATTGGAAATAGTCAGTCGAGCTGCACAAACTCTGGTCAGTGATGGGAACTGGAATCCTCAAACTGGGAGGACTGCCTGGGCGACATTTTGGACTTGGGCAGGGCCAGCTTGAATCAAAACCTGAGGCATATGCTGCTGAATCCTACTCCAAAGCAGATTGGTGGGATCTGCTCGGGCAGGGCCACGCCCCTGGTTGAAACCCAATAGCCAGGGAGGAGGCTTTTCTGGGCCAGTGGCATCCCCAGGGAACACACAAACTTGTGGAAGCATAAATTGGTTGACTGGCATAGAGGGAGGAGCCAGCACTCAGCACACAACTCACAGATTCACAGTGGACTGGGTTGTGGTACTTTCCTAGCAAGTGCATTGCAGAAAAACTGTAAGCAATAGGAAAGGCCCAGAGACCTCCACCACCCACCAGTCTGAAGAGGGCCAAAAACATGACAAGACAGAGAAAGAGCAAAAGGTCCCCAACTGCAGAACCAGGGAAAGTGAGTCCAACAGAGGTAAATGCAGAGGAGGTTGAGAGCAGCAAACCTGGAATGTCAGAGACAGCCTCATCGGAAATAAAGAAATACATCTGTGACCTCATGGTCAAATTTCAATCTGAAATTCTAACTCAGGTGAAGCAAGATATAAGAAGATTAATAAAAGAAGTCCTGGGTAATCCTTAAGTAGGCACAAATGAAAGAATAGAGGAACCCAGAGAAAGGAGAGAAGCCTTTGATGAAGAATATAAACAAAATCTAGAATATATGAAGCAGATCTAAAGAGAATATCAGGAAATTAAAAACTCCATTGGAAGCTGGCAAAATCTTTTAACAGAAACTAAAGACAAACTTTCAAAACTTGAAGTCAGATTTGCAAAATATGATCATGAAAGGAATGGTCTCTTAAAAATAACAAGGAACCAGGAAGCAATGATACAAAGGCTAGAAGATGACAAGAGGATTTATAACCTAAGAATAAAATATGTGAATGAAGATGCAGCAACAAATACAAATGAAATAAAAAGTCTATTCACAGATATAATCAAGAAAAACTACCCAAACATAGGTAATTGAAGTGAAGTTCAGATAAATGAGGCATATACAACTCCAGCCAGCTACAACTCAAACAGATCTACACCCAGACATGTAATAATCAGGATCCCAGAAATCCACCACAAGAACAGAATATTAAAAGCAGTCAGAGAAAAGAAACAGATTACCTATAAAGGAAAACTCATCAAAATCACAGCACACTTCTCAATGCAAACCATCAAATCAAGAAGCGCTTGGAGTGAAACATTCCAAGCCCTGAAAGAAAATAACCTCCAACCCAGAATGATGTACCCTGTAAAACTGTCTCTCAGAATTAATGGAGAGACAAGATATTTCCACAGCAAAGAGGAACTGGGGGAGTTTGTGACCACCAATCCAACCCTGCAAAGAATACTGAAGGACATTCTAGAAAGAGAGAAGAAAATCACCAGGGTTCCAAGAATAATGGCAGAAAGGCCTCAAAGAAAGGGGCAGGCAATTGAATGAAGGAGAAAAGTAAACAAATAACAGAAAAATATCATGACAGAGATAAGACAGAGAAAATTGGTTATATCACTGTTTTATCTTGACTGATTTTATTTGAATCTGGTACACTTGAGAGTGTCAAGTCTGAGAGTAGGGGTAACTACTCTGAAGATGACAGGATTCAATAGGATACCCATTCTGGTTTGATTATTAACTCTCTTTGAAGTCCTATAATATCTCCAATGTTTAGATTTTATTAATAGTGTAAAGCAATGCTAAGTTTATATTTCACTATACAGAAAATTTTATTGAATATAACAAAAGACATCATAGTGACTACAGTAGATCACCTATTGTTGTGTTTTTGTATGTTTTTTTCAGTTTGTGTTTCTCTAGGAATTTATATTGCTGACTTGTTTTGATTTGTTTCTCCCTCTAATACAGAAAGGCTAGGTATATGTGTAGAGACTTATACATGTGTACAACTTCTAAGTAGTTTACAAGCATGGATTATAGTTATTGTAAAGAAAAAAAAGGAAAAGAGTATTCTAAAGGATATAACTGCATGTATGTTTGAGTGTGTGGAATTAATAACCATGTTGCTGAAGTTTTAGTTGGATGGATGAGCAAAACTGACTGCAGTCTCACTGTTTGAATGTCCACTTTGTGGACTTTAGTTTTGTAACTTGAACAACTGCATCTAAGAGGAAATTATGTAATTGTCACCTAGTGATTTTTTGCTGATTACTATTTTTTTTTGTTTTTGAGATTTTGTATTGTTTCTACCCTCTTTCAGTTTCAAAATTTTGTCTTTAAATAAAAAAATTTTAAAAAACCAAGAGGAGGAAAAGAAAGTGATCTAAAAGAGATAACTGCATGTATACTTAAGTGTGTAGGATTGATAACCATGTTACTAAGTTTTTGTTGGATCAGTGAACAGAACTGTTTGTAGCCTCACTGTTTGAATGTCCACTTTGTATGCTTTAATTTTGTAACTTGAACAACTATATTGAAGAAGACAATATGTAATGTATCAAATAGTGATTTCTTACTGTTTTTTTTGAAATTCTGTATTGTTTCTACCCTTTTTTCTGTTTTGCTTTCCCCCTTTAAATAAAATTTTTTAAAAAAACTAAACTAAACTAAAATAAAATAAAGACTGCTTTCATTGCATCCCACAGATTACAGCATGTTGTTTCTATATTTTCATTGAATTGTAGGTATAGTTTTATTTCTTCTTTAATTTCTCCTGTAGCCAACTTGTTGTTCAAAAGGCTGTTATTTAATTTCCATGTATTTATGCAGGTTTTACAATTTCTTTTGCCATTAATTTCTAATTTCAGTGCACTATGGTCAGATATTATGCATGGTATGATTTCAATATCTTTGCATTTACTTAAGAATGTTTTATGGGATAATATGTGGTCTATTTTGGAGAATGTCCCATGTGCAGCTGAGAAGAATGTGTATTCTGATGTGGTTGGGTGGAACTCTGTAAACATCTACTAAGTCCAATTTCTCACAGGTATGATTCAGTTCTGTTATTTCTTTGCTGACTTTTTGTCTAGTTGATCTATCTCTTTATGACAATGGGCTGTTAAGATCTCCTGTTATAATTGTGTTCTTGTGTATTTGGTTTTTCATGTCCATTTGTATCTGTCTTATATAGTTGTATGCTCCTGTATTTGGCACATATATTTTTATAATTGTTAGTTCTTCCTCTTGAATTTTACCACTAACAAGTATGTAGTGACCTTCTCTATCTCTTTTAATCATTTTAGGTTTGAAGTTCACATTGTCTGCTAATAGAATAGATACCCCTGCTTTTTTTCTGGGTTCTTGTTCCATGGAATTCTTATTTCCATTCTTTGACTTTTAATATATGAGTTTCCTTTTGGGTCTTATGTGTTGTATACAGCATATTGTGAGTTCCTGTTTCTTGATCCATTCTGTCAATCTATTTCTTTTTATAGGTGAATTGAGGCCATTTGTATTTATGGATATCACTGATATGTACTGGCTTGACTTTGCCATGTTATGTTCCAGTTTGTTTCTTTCTGCTTTTCCCCTTATTTAATTGCTTATCTTACCTGGTGGTTTCTTTCGTGTTGTTGTTTTAAGAATTGTGGTAATTTTTATATCTCTCTAATATGTCTTTCAGTACTCTTTCTAGGGTTGGTTTGGTGGACATGAATTTCTTCAGTTGTTCTTTGTCATGGAAGTATCTTGTTTCTCCATTAAATTTGAACGAAAACTTTGTTGGGTACATCAGTCTGGGTTGAAGACTGTTTTCTTTCAGGGCTTGAAATACCTCACTCCCAGCTCTTCTTGACTTGAGGGTTTGTGCTGAAAAGTCTGCCATGATTTTAATGGGCTTTCCCTGATAGGTGAGTTGTGTCTCCTCTGACATCTTTTAATATTCTGTTTTTATGCTGTATGTCTGAGATCTTAATTATTACTTTTCTGGGTGTGGATTTATTTTGGTTGTGACTGTTTGGTGTTCTATATGCCTCACTTATCTGCATATCATTTTCAATCCCCATGTTTGGGAAATTTTCTGCTATTATTTCTGTAAATACTTTACTTATGTCATTTGTGTGGACTCCTGTATCTTTGCTAATGCCCATTATTTTTATACTGTTGCTCTTGGCATCATCATGAAGCTTCTGGATTGTCCTTTCATGCTGCTTTGTTATTTTTAAAAGTTCTGTTCTTTCCTGATCACTAACTGTGATCCTGTCCTCAATGTCCGAAATCCTATCCTCAGCTTCCTTTAGGCAGTTTTGCACGCTTTCAATAGAATTTTTTGTTCCTTCGATGTCTCTTTGAGTTTGTTTCATGAATTCTGCTTGTTTTATATATTGTTCATTCAAAGTTTCAATCAGCTTCCCATGCTCATGTACTTTTTTCTCTAGTTATTCTTTAGCTGCATTCAACAACTCCTTTACTAAAGTTGTTATTTCTATCTTTACATGGGAGACTACTTCTAATTTGATTTCCTCTATAGCCTGATGCAGTTGTTTTTTTATTTCACTGGCTATCTTTTCAGAGATTCCCAGTGTGTTACTTTTGGGGTCCTCTATTTCAATGTCTCCTATACTTGCTTCTGGTGAACTA
>PVLA01002262.1:34398-152911 GCA_004027455.1 Hydrochoerus hydrochaeris | reverse complement strand
CGTTTTGTCATTTTCACTCTGCCTGCTGTTTTCTATGTGTAGGAGGGGATCACACACACTCTTTTCAGACACACCAAAGTCTTACAGTTAGTTGGATGGGGTTTTTACTACTGGCCCTATTTATCCCCTGTACACTTCTATTTTAGGGGTATACTCACCACATTGATACAGTCAATCTGGTGTAGTCCAAAGTTCGCCACCTGGGAGCAAAGTTCCAAATTTTCTCACACTAACTGGATACTAATGGGCTTTCCTTGATAAGTGAGTTGTATCTTTTCTCTGACAGCTTTTAATATTCTATTTTTATGCTGTATGTCTGAGATCTTAATTATTATATGTCTGGGTGTGGATTTATGTTGATTGTGACTGTTTAATGTTCTATATGCCTCACTTATCTGCATATCAGATTCTTTCCCCATGTGCCCTTTCATTTTGTCCTCATATGCAGAATGTTTTCAGTTGGAAATAGTCTCATTAGTTTTTGCTCTTATTTCATGTGCTTTTGGTGTATCCAAAAACAGCATCACCAAGACCGATGTTAAGGAATTTACTTTTATATATTTTTCAAGGGGGTTCATGAACTGAGGGTTGAAATTTAACATATATATTCTTTTGACAGTAGTTTTTGTGTACGGTTTAATATATGGATCTAAGTTGAATATTTTGCATATTGACATATAGTTTTCAAAACATTTATTGAAGAGAACACATTTCCCCTTCATGTATTCTTTTCTGACCTTGTCAAAGATGAGATGAATGTCTATGCATCAATATATTCTGTTCCATTAGCCTATGTATGTGTTTGTACAGGAAGTCATGCTCTGTTTATCACCACACCATCATAATGTAGTATGACACGAGGTAATCTGATGCCTCCATTGCTGCTTTTCTTAAAATCCTTTATCTCTCTATGACATTTTGTTTTTCCATATGAATTTTAGAAATCTTTTAAATATTTCTGTGGAAAATGCCATTCAATGTTGATAAGGACTGCATTAAACCCCTGTTTCACTTCAGGTAATATGGACACTTAAGATGAATTCTCCCAATCCATGAAGACAGAATATCTTTACATGTTTGTGTAATACTCATTCTTTCATCAATGTTTTACATTTTTCATTGTAAAGATCCTTCATATTCTTGGATAATTTATTTACAATTACTTTTTTGTAGCTATTGCAATTAAATTTTTTTCTGATTTCTTTTCCAGAGAGTTCATTGAAAGAAAACTAATTCTGTGTGCTGATATTGTATCTTGGAAATTTTCTGAGTTCATTTACTAATTCTAACAGCTTTTTGATTGACTCTTTGAAGCTTTCTCTGTAAAAGTTAATGTCATCTGCAAACAAAGTCAAAGTATTTTTTTCATTTCTCATTTGGTTATCTTTTATTTTTTTCTATTGCCTAATTGTTTTGGCTATGACTGCCATAGTATGTTGAGTATTATCCTTTAATGTTTATCTTGTTTCTCTCCTTGGACTAAATGTTTCAACACTCATCATTGTCAAACCTTTTTTTAATTTAAAATTTTAATTAGTACAGTGCATAGTAATTACATTTATTGAGGAGAATTTGGTTCATGTATACAGCACATCTCAATTCTGATTCTGTTTTTCCCTCAACCTCTCCAATTTTTTCCAACTTTAGATGCATAAATTTATCTTTTAAGTCTTTATAAAGCTTTATCATATATAAAAATTAAATGCCAGAATATCAGACAAAAAATATATAAGACAATTATACTAAATCTAGTGGTGCTTTTAGGTACATTGTCCATGCTGCATTAGAATAACTTTCTATTTTTCCCCATTATCTGACTTATTTTGCAATTCATTTATATGTTAAACTTAGTCTCTGTGGACTCACTGATTAATTCTATAAGATCTTTAAAGACGAGCTAATGCCAAAACTCCTCAAATTCTTTAATGAAATGGAAACAGAGGTAGTACTCCCAGTTATACCAGGAAACAACCATTTTCCTCATTCCAAAATAATAAAAATACCCAATGAAAAAAGAGAACTGCAGGCCAATCCCTTCAGTGAATATAGATGCAAAAATCCTCAAAAAGATACTGGCATACAGAATGCAGTATATCATCATATAGATCACACATCATGCCTGAATAGAATTCATTCCAGGAATGCAGGGATGGTTCAATATACACAAATCAAGAAATGTAATATACCACATAAACATAAGCAAAGAGAAGAATCACATAATCATATCAATAGATGCAAAAAAAGTCAACAACATTCATGATAAAAACTTTGAAAAAAATAGCAATAGGTCTTTTTCTCTGTCTGATAAAAAGCATTATGACAAATAAAAGGCCAACATCGTACTAAAGGAGAAAAGCTGAAGATTTTCCTCTAAAAGATGCCATCAGGATTCCTGTTTAGTATAGTGCTTGCTAGAGCAAGCAGACATGAAAAAGAAATAAAAGGGAAGGGATATAGAAGGAAAGTTAAATTATTATTATTTGAATATGACAGAATCCTCTACACAAAAGGCCCCCCAAATTCCATGAAGAAATTTCTAGGATCAGTGACTAAATTCAGTAATGTAGCAGGAAACAAATTAAACATTGGAGCAACCAGTTCCTCACCCTGGCAAGCAGCTGTGGCCTGGCAAACTGCAGCCACCCCAAGGCTCAAACCATCAGCATCTCCTGAGATCCACCCCACGTTGGAACTTAGGGTGCTGGGAAACCAAAAAACCAGCTTGCCTTCCTGGTAAGCAGCTGTGAACCTACCAGCACATGGGCTGAAATTCAAACATCCACACATCTCTCCCCATTTGCAAGTGGGAGCCAGAGATCTGAGCATCTCTTGAGAGGTTGACTATATGCAATATAGCAAATAAGGGGAATTTCCTTCTGCCATCTCTCTGAAGGCAAATATTTTTATCCTTGTTTTGTTTTGTTCTGATTAATGGTACTTCTCTATTCAATATTCTGTTTTGATGAGTTCTGTAATGTTCTGTATTTCCTTTGATTCTGATATACCTGATTGAAAGAACAACTATCATTGAAGAAAATGAGATATACTATAGTACCTATTACTGTTATACTGGTAACCTGCTGTGAAGTTCTGTACCAATTTCACTACACTGTCTCAATTGGCTTTATTCTATCTTGTTCTGTGGTATTTTTCTACTTTAAAAATTTTTAAAAATTTTTAAATTAAACACTCAAAAAAAATTATTCTTTTATGCCAATATCAAAATCACTGTGAGGCAAATTAGGGAAACAATACCTTTCAAAATGGCATTAAGAAAAATAAAATACTTAGGAATTAACCTAATTAAGGGTGTGAAAGACCTTAACAATAAAAACTGTAGCATTATGAAAAAGGAGTTTGAAGAGGGTGTTAGAAAATGGAAATATATCCCTATTACTCAATAGGAAAAGCCAATATAGTCAAAATGGTCATGTGTCCAAATAGCATTCCTTGTAGAAATAGAGAAAAAAATAGTAAAATTCATATGGAATCAGAAGAAGTCTAGAATAGCAAAAGCAATTCTGAGCAACAAGGGCAAGAATGGTGGTATCATGATCCTGAACTTGAAGTTATAGTACAAAACTACAGTGATAAAAACAGCATGGTACTGGTGCACATGTGTGCATACACACACACACACAGGCTTGTGGATTTATGGAACAGAATACAGCATGCAAAACAATTCTAGGCATACTCAGCATAAAAGGATGCATCTTGGGTTAGATCTTGACCCAGAATTGTAGATTCTGGAAGAAAATTGTTCTAAATCATAGCAATAACTTTTTAATAATTTTTAAACTTCTATTAGTGCAAGCTAGCAATACATAATGATTATATTCATTGTAAGGAATTGATACGTGTCCATAACTCATCTCAATTCTTTTTTCAATAACTTTTAATATGTAACTGTTATTATGTTGAAATAATTTCTCTGTTTTCTTAGGTCTTTCAGTGTTTTTATCATGAGATAAATCTGCTAAAATAAATTTACTGAATTTTGATAAATTCCCCTTCTCCACCTTTCATGGTGGTGAGATGACTTTTACCCTAATTCTATTAACATTATATGTGACACTTATTGAGTTGTGAATAATGAATATCTCTGTCTTGCATCTCAGGGATAAATTCCTCTCAATTATATGCATAGTCTTTTTAATAGACTGTTCAATTCTCTTTACTTAGACTTGAAAATTTTCACATTTATATTCACTTAAGATGTACTTTTCCTTTAGTGACTTTGTCAGATTTATATGAGAAAATACTAGGCCCATAAAATGACCCTGGAGGAGTTCCAGGCTCTTTAATTTTTTTTAGTTTAGGAAGGACTGGTGTTCATTTTTTCAATGTTTAATAAATTTAACCAGTGAGGCCTCATGGTCCTACGTGGTTGCAAAGTTTTTGATTGCTGGTCCAATATTTTTAGTCCTTATTATGTCTCCTATTTTTTAATTCTTTCTAAATCAATCAAATAATTGTACAGTAGTGGAAAATTTCCCATTATTTATCCTACCTACCTTGGTCATATATAATTTTTCACTGTAATCTTTGTGCATTTCTGTGATATTAGTTATAATGTCTCCTTTATTGAGCCCTTTATTGCTTCTCCTATTCTCTACTTCATGTATATATACTTTAATATTTTTATTTCTTCATTAACTTAACTTTGGGTTTATTTTTTTTCTTCATTTCTTCTGCCTTCAAGAATAAATCTAGATTGTTTATATGAGCTTTTTCCTGTTGGCTCCCTTTTTCTTATTTTTCTTCCTTTCCTTTTCTCCATCCTCCTTCCCTATCCCCTTTGATAAATTTTATTTTGTTTCAGTAATGGATAAAAGGTGTGGCTTAGATTAGTTCTTCTTCGTGTGGATAATGACTTTTCCTAGCACCATTTGTTAAAGAAGTCAGTTTTTCTCCATGCTTTTGACTCTTTTGCCAAAGATCAGAAGATTGTGACTGAAGTCTTCTGCATCTTTTATTGTGTTCCATTGATCCACATGTCCATTGTTATGACAGTACCATTCCAGTTTTTTTTTTTGACTCAGTGCTAAAACTTGTGTCATTTGTGGAGAATGGATGATGCACCTTGAGACCCTAATGTTAAGTGAAACAACATTTAAGCTTAAATATCACATTGTGTTTCTTATGAGAAATTCAAAATATGAGAAAAAAGCAAAATAAAATATATATGGTAGAAAACAGGGTCACAAATATTTCTCAAAGGGGAAGAGAATCAAAGGATGGAGGGAGAAACAAGGAATGTAATCTTCATAAACATGTATTTTAATTTAAAAAAACATGAAAGTCTTTTACAGGTACAACATTGTGGGATTTTTTTTAAAGTTTACCTTTCTATATCTACCCTTTGAAAATTTGGTTCATTTTGCATTTAAATTGATCATTGATAAGTAATGACTACTACTATGATATTGTTGTTCTTTATTTCTATTAAAGTTCCTTTCTTCCTTCCTTGATCTCCTTAGTGAAATGTTGACTTTTTTGTACTGACTTATTTTGATTTCCTTCTCCTTATCACTTGTGTATTTACTGAGTTTGTTCTTTGTGACAAGGCTTCTTATAAAACATAATTGCAGCAATATATTTTAAGCTGATAGCAACTTCAGTCTCAAACAAGAGTTATACACTTTAAAAAATTTCCTTTAAATTTTATTTTGTGCAAATCAGTTTTCAGTATCTAGTCATTTATGTATATATTAACAATTTGTCATATTTAACAGTTATTTTTGATACTTTTGTCTTTGCAATTTTATATTAGACATGAGTGATTCAGCACCGCCACTAAGGAATTGCACATTTATTATTCTGAAATATTTTCTCCTTTACCAATTGACTTATACTTTTGTGTGATTTTTGTGCTGTTACATAGGATCCTTCCAACTTTAATAACTCTAAAATTTCATGTTGGGCATGTCTAACTGTGACAGTGTGCCTCAGGTTTCCTTTGCATGGAAGTGTCTTTTGTCTCTCCTGCAGTCCTGAATGTTGATAATGAGAAAACTGGCTTTCCTATATGCTAAAGATTAAAACTAGGCTCTTATCTCTCACCATGCACTAAACTAAAATTGAAATAGATCAAAATTCTAAATATAAAAATAGAAACACTTAATCTGCTGGAAGATAGACTAGGTAAAACTCTTGAATACATATGTGTAGGTAAACACTTTATGAACCTTGTTCATCTGTATCATATAGGTCACTTTTCTCCTGTTCATCTGAAGGTTCTTTTAGAAGTAAATTCAAATTATTGATTTTTGACAGTTTGCATACACTATGTCAAAGTAGTCTCTGTGTTGCTATGGCTGCTTGTTTGGTGAATCACGATGTGCATATTCTTCCAAGATTTATGTACTTTGCAGCCCCTATTTCTTAAATAACTTCCTTTGCTTGTTTTCTCCTTCTACAATTTTCACTGTATGTATAAATTTTCCTAAGTGTCCCTATCAGTTTTCTACTCTCTATTATTCTTTTTTCTTTTTGTTTCTCTACCTAACTTCAAACGAGTTGTTTTTAAGTTCACTGATTCTCTTTTTTGCATGATTAAGTTTTCTGCTGAAGCCCTTTGTTATATTTTAAATTTCTATTATTATATTTTTTAGTTCTAAGACTTCTGAAGCTTTGTTTACATTTTTATTTTCTCATTAAACTATTCATTTTGTTCACGTATTTTTGACTTATATATTTTATCGTGTTAGCCAGGTCCCCAACACTATAACAAGATACCTGAGATAATCAATTTAGAAAGATTATTTTGCCTCAAAATGGCTTTTTTAAGCCACGGTCAGATGGGCCTGTTAGCTTTGGGTCAGCAGAAAGGTTGTGTCTCATGGTGAGAGTACAGGGTGGGGCAAGCTGTTTCCCTCATGGCCACCAGAAGTCAGGCAGCGAAGAGAGGAACAGACCCTTTGATGGCACGAACTCAATGCCGTAAGACCAGTACCACCTTTTAGAATCACACATTTAATATATGGGCCCTTGGGAGACACTCCAGATCCAAACTAAAACAATTATTAATTTGTATTCCTTGTGCTTTATTGAGTTTAAGTGATTGTCTTAAATTATTTTGAATATCTTCACTTATTTAGGGTTAGTTACTAGATGCTTTTCAAAACTCTTGCTTTTGCTTGCTCAAAAATCAATAATTTGTATTTACTTCTAAAAGAACCTTCAGATGAACAGGATGAACAAGGTTCATAAAGTCATTGCCTACACATATGTATTCAAGAGTTTTACCTAGTCTGTCTTCCAGCAGATTAAGTGTTTCTATTTTGATATTTAGAATTTTGATCTGTTTCAATTTTGGTTTAGTGCATGGTGAGAGACAAGAGTCTAGTTTTAATCTTTGGGATATAGGCATAAGTTTCTTTTTGTGGCATTATGCTTTCCTGATTCCTCATTGTAGGTAGTTGTGTGTTGATGTCTGTATATTAAAAGGAGCAAATACATTTTCCAGTTGTTATAGACTGATTTTGGCAAAGATATATCCTGTCCTGTAAGTTTTTGGTATGAGGAAATTGTAACAAGGATTGCAGTGGAGGTAGTTAGAGCTAGGTCACATGTTTACTGCTAGGTATAGATGCCATGGTTGCTAGGTCTGTTATCAGGATTTCAGGTCAGTGTGGATCCTGTCTGTTTCCTGAGTGTGTATGACTGTCTCTAAGATCTTTGTTAGTTGAGTTGGTGCTCTGACAAGGGTCTGCTTCAGAGTCATCACTTAGATCTGCATATAACGGATTTGATAGAAGATCGTGGAGGGGTTTTGGCTCCTACTAGGTTTCTGATAGTGTCTACTAAGGAACAAGGTAATTTTCTGAGTAGCACTTGCCCCAGACCATGATTGAAAGGGCAAGAGAAAGCATGAAACCCAGTCATAGTGTTCCTTAAGTGTCTGGGATTATAACTGAAGTCTCTGTCCAGCATCAGGCCTAGGACATGATGGACAAGCCTCCTGCCAGGTTATGGCATTGAACTGCATCTTTTAAAGATGGAAATGAATCACAGTTTCCTTCAATATTCATAATCAGACCAAGGGTGGAAGACCTTCCTCTGAGCATGGATGGTTGGATCGCTGGAAATTTGCTTTGCTATGTTATCACATAGTAAGAAGACTATCTCCAGGACCAAAGAGATGTTGACACCATGATATTGAACTTCCAGAGCTAAATTAAATAAATATATTTAGTTATAGTCCATCTTGGGTACTTATTGGTAGCAATAACAACAACAACAAAAAGAAAAGACCCTATCTAAAAGCAAATATTATATATTCTGTTGATTTGCATTAAATTATTGTTCCACACTCATTGTTCTATGCCAACACCACAATTACCAACATAAAAATAAACTAGCTTACTTTTTTAGTTGTCTGGGTTTATTTTGAAAGAAAGCTACAATATTATACATAGCATATAGTTATATATTTTTAAATATATAATTAAAGTAAGTTATTAAGTTAAAATATTCCACATAAAAATGTAAGTCCCTAGAGATAAAAATAGAATCTTTAAGAATTACTGAAATAAATCACAACACTTGTTTTATGTTTTGTTTTTTAATTGATTTCTTATTAACTTCTTTAGAAAAAGTTATTCTTTGTTGATATGGGTAAAATTGATCAGAAGAGAGCACATGTCATGGCAATTGACAAAGAAAATGAGAAAGCAATAGTTTAACATCAAATATGTGCTTCATAACACTACTAATCTCTCTTTGATAGAACACTAACTGGTTAATCAGAGAATAAAATTATCATATTTGGTTGAGAAATCTGAATCCAATTTTTATCAGTGCTTTGTGCTCCACTTTATTTTATATCCTTTTCAATCTCACTACACTTAGGTAGAAGAAAATCTGCACTTAAATTTGGAAGGACAAGAAAAAATCTGGCATCTTTTCTGAAAAAATCTGTGTGTAATTGCTTATTTTCTTACCATTTGCTTCTGGAGCTCAATATCACACTTCAGAATACATTGACAAAGGAGTAGATTTACCAAACTGTCATATTCCCCAAAGCCAAACCAACCATTCTAGGTTGGTTAAAATCTTGTAAATGAGGGAGGACAGCATCTTACCAGGACATCAGATTGCGGGTTCTTAAATTCTATATATTTGGGGACAAATAGAGTTAAAATGTAGAAAAGTGTCATACAATCTACTTTCTTCTTGAAAGTTTGAATCTTGTGATAATGTATTTCAAAGCTTTTAGGACATTTAATTTACTTCATTCACTTGAATAGTCATTTGGGAACATAAATGGAACTTGCTTCAGTGCTATTTGATTCTGTGTGAAGAAAATCTGAAATTTATGTAAAAATTTATAATTTACACATGCCTCTATGTAGTTACCATAAATGAAGCCCTTGCTTTTGACACAAACTATTACTTGCTACCAGTACATAACGGAAAGAGTCTTATTACCTTGCTCATTTCCTAGCATCTCTTTGAATCAAGTAGTTTTCCTCAACATTATATTTGTTTTCTTGCAGACTGGTGAGGAAAAATCATCCTTTTCAAGATTTTCAACTCAATTTTTCTTTTTTTAATTATCTGTAGGCTTTTCTTCTTTGGGTATATGAATCACTCAGTAGCAGAATGTAAGTTTCATGTCCATAGGCGCTGTCCTTTGTTGCATATTATTCTTCTTTTTGTAGTTAATGGGTAAGATGGTCTGAATTCAATTGCTGTTCTTTTATGAGGCTTCTACTGTAGACATCATGTGAATCTCAGCAACTGAGAACCAAAGGGAGAACCTCACACATTTGGGGCATAGAAATTAAAAAGGAATCACAAAGACATCAGAATAAATCCACCTTGATTTTCATTTAAACTATATTTGCCTCCAATTCAGGTAGAAAATCTTAATGTTTGATCTACATAGCACATTAAAACTAACAAAGCATTCACACAAGATTAATTTCATCCCAGCTATCCTCATGCTTTGAATCTAATTCAAAGAAGTATTGTGACTATAATGGAATTTTTCAGAGAAATGGAACAAATAGGGTTTGTATCAGCCTTTGGTTCTTTATATACACACATATGCACGCACATGTTAGTGTATAGAGGATCTGGAAAGCTTGAAATCTGTAGGAAAAGTTGGCTGACACTAACTCAGATAAGAGTTTATATTGACCATTTTTAATCCAAATTCTGCAGATGTTTTGCTGGAAACTCAGTGCACAGTTTCTCTGTGCAGTCTTGAGAAGAATTCCTTCTTTGATAGAATAAAACCTTTGCACAGAAGACTTTCTGACTGGATGAGTTCCACTCATTATGGAAAGTGATCTTACTCAAAATCTAGTGACTTAAACTGTAATTGCAATTAAACCATACCTTCTTCAAGAGACAGAGAAGTCAAGCCCCAGATGAGGATAAAATATTTGTACAAGTCTGATAAAACTCTTTCATCCAAAATAACACATACAATTCTTAAAACTCAACCAAAAATATTAATAACCCAATTAGAAAATGAGAAAAACACTTATATACACTCCTTATCAAAGTTAATATAGAGAAGAAAAACAAGCACAGGAAAACTGATTGACATCATACTGTATGTCATTTAAAAAAGTACAAGCTAAATCAACTGTGTTTTGGCACTGTGTATTTAAAATAATCAATATGCAAAACACTGACCATGCCAAATGTTGATAAGCATTTGGAGGAAAAGATACTCTCCTTCACTGCTGGTAGGAGCACTGAATAACACAGCCAGACTGGGACACAGGCTGGCAGTTTCTGATAAATCTAAACTTTGCCTTTTCCATAGATCCAGAATCCAAGTTCCCTGGTATTCACCCAAATGAGTTAAAATGGCCCACAAAATATTGCAAAAAAAGTGTTTATAGTAGCTTGATTCATAATTTTCTAAGTTGGGTAGCAACCAAGCTGTTCTTCAATAAGCAAGTGGATAAATAACCTGTGATCACATATTAGATATGTGATCATATGTTAAAAATAAAAGAACTGTTATCCCATGAAAAGACATGGAGAAAACTCAACATAGCAACTTCTAAACTTGTGTTTGATTACATAACATCACCTAGGTAATTTAACATGTAAAATTAACCATCACAGCACAGGTATTTGATTACCTGTGTAGGAGAAATTGCACTAAGAATGATGTTAGGATTTACCTTGGCCCCAACTGATAATAAATGGAAGACTGAGTAATAGGCTAGGAACAAAAAAAAAAAAAAAAGAGGTGACACAGGGTTCAATTTGACTTTAATGTTCTGGGAGTAGAGAAGGAAATTATCTAAAAGATATGGTCATATTCAGGTAGTAGACCTTGAATTTGCTTGAAACAATGATTAAATTGCTTAATGACAATTTACTAAACATGGTATATGGATCTAGGCATTGAATGAAGTTAGATTCAAGCTTATATGGAACAGATAACTAATGAGAAAGATAATAAACTCAGAGACAAATACATGAGAAATGAGATTGCATAAACAGTGTTAATTAGTAAATCCAAGTGGCAAGGGGTATGACTGAACACTGTCTTTCTATGAAGACGAGATCAGGGAAGGCTTTTTTGGAAAGGGTGTTTCTGTGAGCTTAGAAATCAATCTACCATGTCAGGCTCAAGGGAAAGGTAAAGTATTTAAGAAGTAAAAACAGAATGAGAAAAGAAAGAAAGCAAGATTATGCACACACAGCAGACTTACAGGTCATACTAAGAAGTTTCTATTTTAACCAAAATATATAGAACATAGATTTTGGCAAAGTAGAGGTACTGAGAAAGAGTCGAGATAGGAATTCAGTGAGTGAAGCCAGATATCAAAGGAGTGGAGCAGAGTGAGATATTATTTTGAAGGATTTCTTTTGTGGACTTGTTATGTGGAGTTACAGAAATGGTAGATCAAAGGGCCGCTGTTGTTCATATCCTGTAGTCCTCACTTCATATTTAGAGGACAAGTGATGGATCAGAAGTTTCTCCCCACTCACAAACACAAGTGGCTGTGGTAGTATGATTTGTTTATAGAGCTGACAGACACTACATCCATCAAGTCTTGTGACTTTTAAGGACAACTGCATCATTCATTTAAAAATTGCTTCTTTGAGAAATTGAATTTATTTGGTGATAAAAATAAACCTTTCACAAAAAGGTTTTAGTCATTGACTCTCCTGCCTCCCTGTTAAGTGTAGGACTTGAGAATTATTTCGTGATAACCTCAGTACAGCCTGCTCTGTTACAAACCTGGAGAAGGAAGTAACTCATGTCACTTATCCTTTACATCATGTCCACTGTGCACCAAAAAAGGAGTACTCTGTGTTACTTATTCCTGCTTCAGATATTTATTTCATACTGCTATTTTTTTATTGCTTTATACTGTGTACTCAGCTTTATACTGTGTACTCACTTAGCAATTAATTATCTTTGGCTACTTTGAAATTACTTTCCAGTCAAGTAAATACAAAAAGATAGAGTATTGTGAAAAGTAATTCCTAACTAGTACTCCTTTCAGTAGCTAGCAATTGCATAAACAGAATGTGGTTTGTTCCTTGGATGTGAATATAACAGACAGAGAGTCAGGCTGGCTCCAGGGTTATCTGACAAAATTCCTGTTCTCTTTCTGAGATTTTAGGATATCATATGATAATTTTTTTTACTTACTGTTCACTCAACTTATGACTCCAAGGTTGTTGTGTATCTGATGTATGCGATTTTACTTTTAAAGAAGATTTCTATTCCTTGTGGGAAGTTGGTTCATTTACATAACACACCTTAATTAATTTTTATCCCTTTTGACTTTCCTGCCTCTCCTCCACCCAAATCTTGATCCTTTCCTTTTTAGTACATGTAAAACATTGTGTAGTACACACACATATAGTAAACTATAATAATAAAAAAAAAAGATGAGGGGAAGGAGAAAAAGGGAAAGGGGATGAAAAAGGAATACAGATATGTCAGGTACATGTACCAACTACCTATGAGGAAAGTAATCATTGTGTACTATAAATATGTACTAATAAAAACTAAAATTTTTAAAGAATAATAAAGACATCCAAATTCAAGGAATATATGTTGTGAATAGTTTAAAGATAGTAATAGGTATTAGCTCAGCAGCATAAGGATCTGTCTGGCCAGCTCGAGGTCATGAATTCGATCCCTGGTACAAAAACAAACAAAAATAAAAACAACTTGATTTGTAGTATAACAAATACTTAGAATATAGATATATAGATACTATCTTCAATCTTATTAGATTTTACTACATTGGAAAAATTTTGACAATACTGTTGAAAATGTGAAGTATTTCCTACCCCTGAAAAATGATGACCAAAGGGAAATAGTCAAAATTAACCAGATACTAATATATTATTAATAATACTATTTAGTAATTCATAGTTTAAAATGCTTTTGTATGTTTTATTCATTTGTTTGTTTTTGTAGTAATTTACTTTGTTGGTACAGGTTCATAGTATTTAATGATTATATTCTTCACAGGGAGTTGGTACATAACACATCATAGTTCTTTTTTACATTCCTTTCTCTTACCCTTCATTTTCTTCCTTTTTTTTCTTTTTTGTCTTTTTGAGACAGTCTCCTTATGCAGTTCAGACTGACATGAGCCTCACTTTGTAAGCCAGACTGACTGGTCTCTAATTTGTAATGCTCCTCCTGCCTCAACCTTCTGAGTGCTGGGATTACAGGAATATGCTGCCACACCCTTCTGGCTCCTTCCTTCTTCCTTAATCCTTATTTTTGTAGGATCTTATGTTAACAGACTTGACCCAGATTACATAGTTTGCAAATCTGAAATCAGTGTTAGAACAGAGATTTGAACTTAACACAAAATTTCCCAAGACAACTATGACAAACAAAAAACAGAAAGTTGGCTTTACTAACTTTTGCCATCACTTCTTTTCTTTGTGTGTGTCACAGTAACTTTAAATTATTCCTAGGCATGAGAACCTAGGTGGGAAAACACACCTAAGAATAAAATTTCTTCCTATATTTGACCTTGAATTGTCTGTTTACAAAAATTTACTTATAAATTGAGGGTTGTGCAAATCTAACACTGTAGCTACTATAAGATCAGTTATAAATAAGGGCTCTTACCCAATGTAACACAGTAAGATCATGCATGGCATCTTACAGTTGAGGTTAATTCTCCAGGACCTTTTGCCTTTTCTAAAATTTCTTCTGTCATTGTTTTGTATTTTCCTTGCACAACGATCTGATAGTATACATAGAATAATTTCAATTCTTTTATATATTCTGATGCACACTTTTTGGACTAGTATATGATCCATTTTTGCAAAAATAGCATGTGTTGCTGAAAATAATATATATACTCTTGTAAAGGGATAGAATACCTCTAAATATCTATCAACACTTATATTTTCAATGGTGTGGCTTAGCTTTGATATTTCTTTACTGGTTTTTTATTTCTTTGATCTATTTGTGAAAGTGATGTGTAAAAAGCTCCTACTATGATAGTATTAGTGTTGATATGATCTTTTAAATTCAGCAGCTTTTGTTTTATGAAGAAAATTGCTGTAATATTTGGTGCATATATGTTTATCAATGTTATCTCTTCTTGATAGTTTCATTAACTAGTATATAGGGACATTTTTTGTCTCCTTCATCAGTTTTAGCTTGACATTTGCCATCCCTGATATTAAAATTGCTACTCCTGCTTATTTTGGATTCTTGTACATGAATTACATTCCATACTTTAGTCTATGAATATATTTTTGGATTAGATTTGTTTCTTCAATGCAACACATTGTTCATTCTGTTTTATGGGTCAGTCAGTCTTTCCAATTCTTTTAATTCAACAGTTCAGAGATATTACTGAGATATTTTGGAGAAGATATGTACTATCATTGTCTTCTTTATCTGTTCTTGAACCCATTGTTTTCTTTATTTAGACATTTTTGTTATGTCTTACCATTGATCTTACTTGGAGTTTTCATTTCCTTTGTATTTTAGCTGTGTCAGTTGCATTGTTTCTCTTGAGAATATTTTTAAGTGTTTTCTTGAGTGTTGCTTTAGCACTTTTGAGTGGGCACTTTTCATGCAAATACCTTATGTCTCTCTCTATTTTAGAGGATAGCTTTTCTGGATATCTGGATTGGCAGTTGTTTGATCTAAGGACTTCAAACATTTCACTCTAATGTCTTCTGGTGGTTAGTATTTGAGTTGAGAAGTCTGATGTGACTTTAATTAGTTTACCTTTACATATAGTTTTTTGTCTTTTATTGAGTCTGCTTCTAAAATTCTCAATTTCTTTGCTAGATATCTTGCAATTTAATAAGGTTGTACCTTGTGGAGCTTCTTTTTTCATCATATTTGCTTGGGGTTTTGTAAGCATTGTGTACTTGTACTTTAAACTCTTTTCTTACATTTAGGAAATTGTTTCCAATGATTTCTGTAAACACATTAGTAAATTGATCTGTGTTATCTTCTAGTTTTTCTCTAACTCCAATAATTAGCCTTAAATTCTTATTTTTGTCTAGTAGCTGTTGGATAATCTTCTCTTGTTCTCTTATTTTCTTTATGGGTTCTTTGAGTACTCCATTATAATCACTATTTTATCATTGCTGAAATTCATATGGAACCTGAAGAGACCCAGAATAGCTAAAGCAATTTTAGGAAGCAAGAACATATTAAGAGACCTTGCAATACCTGACTTCAAAATGTACCACAAAGCAATAGTGATAAAAAGGTGTGACCCTGGGGCAAAAACAGACATATGGATGACTGAAGCAAAACAGAGGATACAGAAACATCCACAGACACATTAAACTATTTGATCTGACAAAGGAGCCAAAAGTGTATATTGGAGAAAAGATAATCTATTTAACAAGCAGTGCATGGAAAACTGATTAACTGTTTGCAGAAGACTGAAACTGAACCATTACCTGTCAGCATATACTAAATCAAAATCAAAATGAATGAAAGATCTAAACATTAAAACAGAAACACTAAACCTATTAGAAAATAAAATTGGTAAACCACTTGAAGCCATAGGTGTAGGAAAGGGTTTTCTAAACAGAAGCTTAGCTGCCCAAGAAATAATAGCAAAAATCAATAAATGGAATATCTGACTGAAAAAACTTTTGTAGAGCAAAAAAATCAATCAGTAGAGTGAAGTGGCAACATACAATATTAAAAAAATATTTTTCAGCTACTCTTCAAACACAGGTCTAGTATCTAAAATATATAAAGAATTCAAGAAAAATTAAACCACCTAATATTAAAGACCCAGTCAAGAAATGAGCAAGAGAAATATGAAAAGACACTGCACAGAGGAGAAAATACTAATGATCAACAAATATATAAAACAATGGTCAACATCTCTGGTTCTTTAATAAAGAAATCAAATTAAAATAACATTAAAATTCCAATTTACTGTCTTCAAGTATGGTATCTTAAAGTACAGCAAGCTCTAAGAAATCAAACAATAACAAATGCTAGCATGACTGTGGTGAAAAAGGAAGACTCCTATATTGTTGGTGAAAATCTAAACTAGTAAAACTATTATGAAAACCAGTTTGGAGATTTCTCAAAGAACTGAAATTAGAAATCCCATTTGACTCAGCTATCTCTCTTCTAGATACCCTCCCCAAAGGGCTTAAGACATCCTTTTACACCAATACATGCACAGCAATGTTTATAACAGCACAATTCATAATAGCTAAATCCTTGAAACAGCCTGTATATCTATCAATAGACAATTGGATAAACAAAATGTTCTTTAATGGAATACTACTTTGATATATGAAATGATAAATTTGAGAAATTTGCAGGAAAATATAATGTTGAGTGAAATAAACACAAGCTTAAATACCATATAGTATTTCTCATTTGGATGAGGCAAAGTACAAATGACAGGAATAAAAGATGATACAAAAGGGCAAGGAGATATAGGTCTTGCAGTAGGGAAGGGGTCAAACAAAACAAGAGCAAAGGGGGAGGAGACAGAGAAATAAGTCGAATGGAGAGGTACCATGTACAGGAACCTGATAACGTCTATGAATATAAGTATTATGTACTTTAACATGAGCTAAAATAATATTAACAAAAATGAATATTGGGGTAGGGTAGCTAAAGGGGGAGGGATGGTGAGTTAAAAAAAAAAAGAATTGCAGTATGTACATGTACCTGATCCTTAAAATGATTGTAAAATGCATGCCTGCAAACATGTTTTAATAAAAATGTTTGAAAACCAATTAGAATGTGCTTTATTTTGTTTTTTAAAATATAGAAAAAGGTATCAATGGTATTGTTCTGAAAAATAAGACAGTGGCTTATGTATGTAGTGTGGAATTGTAAATGAACTAGATTTAAGTCACAGAGCCTTCTTCAACTGACTCCTCTGATAGCACCAACTAATGCCAGTTACAGCTTTCAGTAAGATGACCAATTCCAAAAGGGTTAGGGATAAACATAATTTTTCTTTATGCCTATCTCAACTTTCTGGTATCTGTCTTGAACCAATAGTATAATGAAGATTGTTTTAAGGACATACTGATCTATCTTTCCTTGTCACATTCAAGATTCACTCTCCCTATGTCTTTCTGTATTTTTTCTTGGCCTCTGCATTTCTGTTTTATGTGTCTATCTTCTGTGGACATCACCTGCCAAGCTATATCATGGTGGACCAAAGCTGTGTGATTTTTTTCCTGGTGGCTGTCTGTGTTTTATTTCCTTTGGGGAACAGGAAGGAGATTTGTCTTGTTTCAGTGCTCTTTGCCTTTAAAATATACCTGGGAAAAAGCCAGAGAAGAGAAGGCAGTGTATGTCATTCTATTATCAGGACAGGCAGAAGTAGAAACAGAAGTAAATCTATGCTGAACACTGATTACTCTCAAATCTATGATAGATTTCCTTTATCATTGTGCAAAGCCTCATGGATTTTATTTTGAATTCTATCATTGAAAAATCAGTTAGGAGCCATGTCTATTTGGATTTATTGGTCTGTTTTATACCAAAGGTTCTGCTTTCATGATGCTTCTAATGTCCTAGTGTGTAAATTTTCCCTAATTGGAAATGAATTATTTGAAACAAAATGCTGATTGACATATTTGACACAGAAAAATCTGAAAAGAAGTATGTGCTTATGACTTTTTAGATTAGATAAGACTATCATGTTTGGGGCCATCAGAGAGTAATAACAGTTGCACATGTAGTCTATGGAGTCATAACATTCTCATGACTTCCTTGGAATTTTGATTAAGGGTAAAATTTTACATTTACAGTGATTAAAATAATATAATGATTTTGTGAATGTATTTGCAAAGCTGTATTTTCCAAAAATGACCACAGAAATACAACCCATATTTTTTTCTGAACTTAGCTACTTTTTCATTAAGGGATGAGATAATTTTTCATTCCCTGTAAAACTAAATGGGTTTTTGCCACTGTCTCAGTGGATAGAATGAAGCATAAGTGGTGTTGTGTTGATGTTTTTGGCCAGGTCATAAAAAACAATACATCTTTGTCCTAGATTTATTTATTGGAACATTTGATTTTAGCAACTAAGTTGTGTGGAGGCCTAGATGACTTGGAGAAGCCCTGTGTAACTGTCCCTTCAAATTCCTGGACAAGGTCTCAGAAGTAACCAGTGTTGACTGTAACATTATAAGAACCTTCAGCTAATTAGAGCAGAGGGACTTTTAGTGACTCCAGCTGATACCAGGGGAACAAACAATGAACTAGATAGCTAGTTCTAACTAGTCCCAAGATTATATATTTCAAGCAAATGTCACTCTAAGTCACAAAGTTTAGAGGAATGTGTAACTGGAGCAGTTTGGATCAATTTTTTAAGTAAAAGGATGTTATGTTCAATGCAATGCATTTGGATTTCATCCTTGGGAAAAATATTAAACTCTTTTGCTAATTGTAAACTCAAGTTTCTTTTCTGCTCTTGTCCTTTTCTATCAATGGGAATTCTTTTTAAAGTTTTTTTCCAGAGATGCAAGAAAAAAATGTAATTTCAAAAGTCCCATTTTCTCTGCAAAAGGACAATGTGGCATCAGATCAAAGTGTTCTGAAAGAAGTAGAAAATAACCCAAAAATACATTTCATAGCACATGTATTTTAGTATGTTTTATGATGTACTTTGTAGCTTATTGGTAATATATGGGTATTGTATCATCAGTTTATCTGTTAATAGAGTTTATGGACATTTTTTTTGTCCTCAGAATGTTTTTATTATTGTTGTTGCTTCAGTAAAGTAAATGGATTAGTATAAAATTTTTAGAAGGGCCATGATAAACATTTTCCCAAAATAACTGTTTCTGCTAGGACAGTCCATTTATCCAACCATTCATTTCTCAATTCACTTAACAAATATACATATATATATATATATATATATATATATATATACACACACATATATGTATATCAAGTATGTGGTATGTGGTACCAGGGACCAATGGTGAGAATTAGATTATTTAGGGCTGGGGATTTAACTCAGCAGCATATGCGCCTGCCTGGCAAGTGCAAGGTTTTGAGTTCAATCCTTGGTAAAAAAAAAAAAAAAAAAAAAAGAATTAGATGAAAAATGAAAGGCAAAAACATAAGCAAATTAGTTAATTTAAAAATCATTCATTAAATGCCTACTATATTTCCAGCATCATATCAGCCTCTGGTGCTAACACATTAAAAATAAATAAATAAAAATATAAAAGTAAAACAAAAAATAAAGACACAGCCTTTATCTTACAGATTAGGGTTGAAGGCAGAAAACCAAATGATAAATAACAATAGTACAGAGTTGAAGCAGGAGTTCACAGAGTAATTTTTAAGTCTGAAGTCTGCATACTAGAGTCAGTCAAATGAAGAAAGACTTTGTATACAACTCAAGTTAAGTGGGGAAGCAGGTTTGAACAGGTGAGGGAGAGAATGGTCCACACTTTTGAGAAATTAAAAGAAATAATGTGAAAACAATGATGACCTGAGTGGAGACAATAGTAGAAATCAAACTGGAATATAGTCAGGGTCCAAGGGAAAAGAGGAGCACTAAACAGATGAGACATGATGGGAATAATGTGAAGACTGTAAGTAGACTTGTCTGGCTGGAAGGTAATGAATAAATCTTTATGAAGAAAGCCTAACCCAGAAGCCATGTAAAGTGGCATCTGGTACAGTTCTGGCCAGAAATCATAATGGGGCAGCTCACCAGGGCAGGCCCAGAAAAGTTTGGAACCATCGATCTTGGTGGCTGGGTGCCTGCCCAACCCCCTTAGGTCACTGGACTAGGCGATAGAGGTTCTGCAGGCTTGAGTGGACTGTGCCCAGTGACCTTCATTGAACCAGCAGAGCCAGGCCCACCTAAAGGAGAGCCAGGCCAGTGCCACTGCTGCAAGGTGAGTTGCAGCTCACCAGGGCAGGTCCAGGAAATGTTTAGGAACATTGCTCCCTATGGGTGGGTGCCCCCCAAGCCCCCTTAGGACACTGGACTAAGCTCCAGAGGTTCCCAGGGCTTGAGTGGACCATGCCCAGTGACCTTCATTCAACCAGGGGAGCCAGGCCCACCACACAAGGAAAGCCAAAACCAAGTGAGTCCCAGTAGCAGAAGACTCAGGAGGTGATTTCCAACACATCCAGTTAAAGTATTGGAAAATCACTGGAAATATGGAAGTATATGAAAATGACAAAACAAAAGACAAAATGCTATCTCAAACCTCCAGCCCATCCCAAGTAAACCTAGGAGCCATGTACATAGAAGAAAATACTACACATACACCTGAAATGCCTGAAATAATATCAACTGAAATAAAGAAGCAAGTACAGGAAATTATGAGGGAACTCAAATCAGAAATATTCTTCCAGGTAAAAGAAGAAATGATAAAAGTAGTGAAAGAAATACTGAATGCATCCAATGAAGACACAGTTAAAAAATTAGAGGAACAAAGCAAAATGATAGAATCCTTGAATGAGCAGTTTAAGAGACAAATAGAATGCATTAGGCAGATTCAAAGAGATATACAGGAAATAAAAAACTCTAATGAAAATTTCAAAAACCACCTCAACTAAAGTGAAGTTAGAATCTCAGACCTAGAAGATAAGATTATAGCTAGTGAACAGGAAAGGAAAGATCATCTAAAAATAACAAGAAATCAGGAAATAACAACTCAACAGCTGCAAGATGATGCAAACAAAAACAACATAAGATTAATAGGGATAAAAGAAAAAGAAGAGGACAACACAAATGATATCAAGAAGCTATTTACAGAAGTAATAGCTGAAAACTTCCCAGACATGAGTATGGAAACTGACATACAGATTAGTGAAGCATATAGAAGTCCAAATAGCCAAAACCAAAACAAAACTATACCCAGACATATAATAATCACCATCCCAGAAGTCCAACATAAGAACAGAATATTAAAAGCTGTTAGAAAAGACAGGTCATCTATAAAGGAAAACCTATCAGAATCATAGCAGACTTCTCAAAACAAACAGTGAAGTCAAGAAGAGCATGGAGTGAAGTGTTTCAGATCCTAAAGGAAAATGACTTTGAACCCAGACTGATGTACCCTGAAAAACTGTCCTTCAAAATGGATGGAGAAATAAGATATTTCCATGACAAAGAACAGCTAAAGAACTTCATGATCACCAAACCAAACCTACAAAGAATACTGAAAGACATTCTAGATACACATAGAAAAAAAACACTAAGCAAGACAGACAATTAAACAGAATGGAAAGTTAAGATACAAGATCAGAAAGATAACATGTCAACAATAAACCAATATATGACAGTTATAACCATTAATATAAATGTCCTCAATTCACCAAATTAAAAGAAACAGACTGGCAGAATGGACCAAGAAACAACTTCCAACCATATGCTGTCTACAAGAAACTCATCTAACCCAAAAGGAAACTCATAGACTGAAAGTCAAAGGATGGAAAACAATACTCCATGCAACAGGAACTCAAAAAAAAGTGGGGGTAGCTATTCTGTTTGCAGACCATGTGAACTTCAAACCAAGAATAGTCCAAACAGATAAAGAAGGTCACTACATACTAATTAAGGGAAAACTGCAAGAGGAAGAGATAACAATCTTAAATATATATGCACCAAATTCCAGAGCACCCAACTACACCAAACAAGTATTAACAGAAATGAAAAATCAAATAGGCAATAACACAGTTATAACAGGAGACCTTAACACACCATTGAGCACTAAACAGATGAGACATCATGGGAATAATCAACTAGACAGAAAATCAGCAAAGAAATAACAGAACTGAATCATACCTGTAAACAAATGGATTTGATAGACATATACAGAGTGTTCCATCCAACAACACATGAATATACATTCTTCCCAGAAGTACATAAGACATTCTCTAAAATAGACCATATACTAACCCACAGAATATATTTAAGTAAATGCAAAAGAATTGAAATTATCCCATTCATGTTATCGGATCTTAGCACCATGAAACTGGAAATTAATGATAAAAGTAACTGCAAAAACCCCACAAACACATGGAAATTAAGTAATACACTCGAGCAACCAATGGGTCACAGAGGAAATTAAAGAAGAAATTAAGCAATATCTACAAGCAAACAAAAATACAAATACAAATTACTGGAACATGTGGGGTGCAATGAAAGTGGTCCTCAGAGGAAAATTTATTGCACTGAGTCTCCACATTAGGAAAACAGAATGAACACAAATAAGCAACCTGATATTACACCTCAAACATCTAGAAAAAGAAGAGCAAGCCAAGCCCAAAGCCAAAAGAAGGGAGGGAATTATAAAGATCAGAGCAGAAATTAGTTCAGTAGAGACTAAGAAAACAATTCAAAGAATCAATGAATCAAAGAGTTGGTTCTTTGAAAGAATAAATACAATTGACAAGCCCTAGCCAATCTAATTTTAAAAAAGGAAAGAAAAGACTCAAATTCATGCCATACAGAATGAAAAAGGTGAAATCACTACTGACCCTGTGGAAATACAGAAGATCATCAACAACTGTTTCAAAAACCTCTACTGTCATAGGTTCGATAACACAGAAGAAATGGACAGACTCCGAGAAACATAAGAACCAATAAAGCTGGATCAAGAAGATGTAAAACTGCTGAATAACCCAATTTCTATTAATGAAATTGAAAATGTAATCAAGTCCCTACCAACAAAGAAAAGCCCAGGCCCAGATGGATTCACTGCCGAATTCTACAAGAAATACAAAGAAGACTTAATGCCAACACTCCTCAAACTCTTCAATGAAATTGAAAGGGAAGCAATTCTTTCTAAGTCATTCCTGGGAACAAATATCACTGTACTACAAAAACCTGAGAAAGTCCCAACTAAAAAAGAGAACTGCAGGCCAATCTCCCTACTGAACCTAGATGCAAAAATTCTCAATAAAATATTGGCAAACAGGATGCAGTAAATCATCAAGAAGATTATACAACATGACCACGTGGAATTCATCCCAGGCATGCAGGGATGGTTCAACATATGTAAATCAATAAATGTAATCCATCATATCAATAGAGCCAAAAGCAAGAATCACATGATCATTTCTATAGATGCAGAAAAAGCTTCTGATAAGATCCAACACCCATTCATGATAAGAACCTTACAGAGAATTAGAATACCTGGTCTTTACCTCAATATGATAAAGGTCATCTATGAAAAACCAACAGCCAGTGTCATATTAAATGACCAAAAACTGAAAGCCTTTACCTTAAAATCAGGCACAAGACAAGGATGTCCCTTATCATCACTCTGATTCAATACAGTACTGGAAATAATAGCCAGAGCAATTAGACAAGAGAGAGAAATAAAAGGAGTAGTAAAGATAGGAAAAGAGGAAGCTAAACTATCATTATTTGCAGATGACATGATACTCTACATAGAAGACTCCCAAACCTCCTTTGAAAGACTCCTAGATATAATAAATAATTCAGCAATAACTGGGATCATATCTTATTAAAGAGTTTCTGTATGTCCAAAGAAATCTCCAGCAGAGTGAAAAGAAAGCCTACAAACTGGGAAAAAATCTTAGTAAACTGTCCCTCAGACAAAGGACTTTTGTCTACAACTTGTAAAGAATTAAAAAAAAATCAGACCCCTAAAATTCAAAGACCCAATCCAAAAATGGGCATCCAAGATGAACACACAGTTCTCAGATGAAGAAATACAAGTGACAAATAAATACATGAAAAAATGTTCATCATCATTGGTCATTAGAGAAATGCAAATTAAAACCACACTGAGATTCCATTTCCCTCCAGAAAGAATGGCCAGGATCAACAAAACAACCAACAACAAATGCTGGAGAGGCTGTGGGGAAAAAAGAACTCTTTTGCACTGTTAGTGGGAGTGTAGACTGGTGCAACCACTGTGGAGGTTTATCTGGAGATTTCTCAAAAAGCTGGGGTTGGAGGTCCCATTTGACCCAGGTATTCCACTTTTAGGCATATTCCCAGAAGATCTAAAAACATCTTACCACAGTGATATACGTGCACCCATGTTTATAGCAGCACAATTTGTAATAGCCAGATCTTGGAAACAACCCAAGTGCCCATCAATTGAGGAATGGATAAAAAATTTGTGGGACTTTTATACAATGGAGTACTACTCAGCTATAAAGAATGATCACATTGAGATATTTATAAATAAGTGGATGCAACTTGAATCTATACTTGTAAGTGAAATAAATCAAACTCACATGTATAAATACAATATAGTCTCCCTAAGTGTAAGAAATGGTAAGAGTACAGAAGATTTTATGGTAATCATGGTTTACCATTATACTGCTTTGAAATCTTATGTTTTCATTCATTGGTTGGAATGGTTTTATTCTGTTTTGTTTGATCTTAATATATGTGATGGTATGAATAGTTACTTTGAAGGCAAGACAATATGGCAGCCATTGTTGATTTAATATCATCTTGCTCTGAAGTCCTACCATGCTCTTGTTTTTCTGTTACCATTGACTGTATCACATTGTGTCTTATTGGATTTTAATATGTATGATAGTATAAACAAAATTTTTATGGAAATTGAGATAAAATAACAGCCATTGTTCATCTTTGGTTATTTGGTTCAGAATGCCTGGTAATACTTTCATTCTCTTGAGTGGTTTTATTCTATTTTGCTATGTTTGACATTATTGTGTGTGAAGCTAGGCTCAACTATTTCAAAGAAAGAGACATTATGATAGCTACTGTTAATATCCAATTGTCTTGTTGTGAAGTGCTGTGTTGCTTACATTGTTCTGTTCTGATCTGCTTAGATCTGTTCTGTTTTGTTTTATTCTCTTTAAAATAAAAAAAAATTTAAAAAGGAATCATAATGGTTTAGATGAAGATGCTGCTAGAGAGAGAAGTAAGTATGGCAGTTTTTGAAATCTGAAGGTATAATATAGATGGAGGGCTTATTTCAAAGTTGACATTCAGGAATGGGAAAAAGAGAAGAGTTAGGGTAAGTTACAGATCTCTGGACTGGACAAGTGATTGGAGGTGGTGTCATTAAAAAAGTATAACTATTGTTGGGAATGCATTTGGCTCTAGAAATAAGATAACTGGTACAGTGTGAGCCTGCTGGACTGGAAGCTCCTGTAACATATTGTGCTACCCAGGAGGAATGCCAGCATACAATCACTGTAGCTAAATAAGAGGTTCCCCATATAGAACTGAAACTCAGCAATATGGAATGGACTGTTGAGGAGAAAATGTGGAGGAGGATGGAGTATAAAGACTAGAGTCATGAATATGATTAAAATGCACTAAATATCATGAATTACCCCCAATAAAAAGCCATGTGAAACTAGTGAGAAGATGAGGGAAAGGGAAGTGATGAGGGAAAAATGATTAAAGAATGTTATGTGTATGTCAGTATCTTCCAAAATGATATCCATTAATCTATCTGACCATTATTCACAAATAAAAAATGCAAAAAATGAATCCCCAAACTACCAATACACAGAAGATAGCAGAAATTGGTAATAGAAGAGATATGCCAAAGTAAATATACAGGGTTAGATAAAAAGGCCTGGAAGAGAATTCCAAAAAACATTAACATTTAGGAGAGATGGTGCATATCTGGATATAATCATTGGAGAAGAGAAAACAGGAGAATATAACACCCAAGGAAACAAATATATTAGAAATAGATTTGCTTAGAAATATGTATTTAGAAAATTTGTAAATTTTAGTAACATCATTAGATAGATGTTGGGAATCCCAGTCTCAAGGTAGTGGCATTGTTGACAAACAAAAGACATACTTTGGAGAGAAAATGAGTAGGATTAAAAACAGTACATAAAGACAGATGTGAGGCAGCAGATTCTCCATTTGTTTCCGGCATCACAGAGTATTAAGGAGGCGGCCCCATGAGTCAAGTATTAGTGTTTATTCAATTGAGTATTTTCTAAAATTTTTTTTTTATTTTAAAGAGAATAAAGAAAAACAAAGCAGAACATAGAAGGTTAGAGCAAAACAATGTAAATAACACAAGATTTCAAAACAAGACAACAGGGAATCAAAAGTGGCTTCCATTATATCTCTTGCTTTCTTCATAATAGTTGTCCATGCCTTCATGCACAATAAGTTAATACAAATCAAAATAATATAAAAGCAATCAAAACAGAAGAATGAGAGCCTAACATACCTTTAAAACCAGACACTAGGAAATCAATAATGGCTACCATAATGTCTCTTGTTTTCTTCAAAATAGCTCTCTATACCTTCATATATATTGAAATCAAATAATTGAAAACAGACTAAAAACAATCAAAACCAAGAATAAAAGCATTACTGGACTTCAAAACAAAATGATAGGAAATCACCAATGGCTACCATGATGTCACATTTTCTTCAATGTAGCTATTCATACCATAACACACAGTAAAATCAATTCTTCTAAACTCTTTAGATGAAATTCTAGGCATATATAAGGCTATACATGTACATCTATCCTTTCTATATTAGAGAGAAAAACAAAACAAAACAAAGTATAGGAAAATAAGAAATAAGAGTCAAATAAATAACTATAGCATAGAACTCCAAACAATAACAATGTAGGTTTTCAAAACAAGGTGAGAGGAACATGACAAATTTTGTTGTTTTGCATAGTTATCTTCAATAACCTTACTTGAATTATCAGATATAGTGAGGCAAAATTGATCTAATCCTACGGACATTGACTGTTTTGTTCTAAGAACTAATAGAATTAGTAGTACAATCATCTTAGTAATCTTAAGTGTATAGATATAAATTTATATCTTTTTTATTTTCTCTTCCTTCTTTTCTCCGAGTTATTTTTTCTTCTTTGAGCAGTTTCTTACCCTTTCACAATATTTATTAAAGATTTGTATTTTATTTACTCTTTCAGTTTCTTACATTAGGGAGACAATATGGTATTTATGCACATGAGTTTGATATATTTCACTTATGAATATGGTCTCCAGTTGCATCCATTTACCTATAAAAGTTTCAGTGTGATCCTTCTTTATAGCTGAGTATAGCTGCATTGTATAAAAATGCTACCTCTTTTTTATCCATTCCTCAGTTGATGGACATTTGGGTTGTTTCCAAGATTTAGCTATTACAAATTGTGCTGCTAAAAATCATGAGTGCACATATATCACTGGGGTATGATGTTTTCAGTTTTTCCAGGAATATTCCCAGAAGTGGAATGGATGGGTCAAATGGAACCTCCAATCCCAACTTTTTGAGAAATCTCCAGACTGACCTCCACAGTGGTTGCACCAGTCTGCACTCCCACCAACAGTGCAGAAGAGTTCCTTCTCCCCCCAGCCTCTCCAGCATTGGTTATTGGTGGTTTTCTTGATCCTGGCTATTCTTTTGGGAGGGAGATGGAATCTCAGTGTTGTTTTAATTTGCATTTCTCTAGTGACCAATGATGTTTAACATTTTTTTCATGTATTTGTTTGCCATTCATATTTCTTTATCTGAGAACTGTATTCATCTCATATGCTCATTTTTGGATTTGATCTTTGAATTTTGGGGGCTTGGTTTTTAAACATTCTTTATATATTCTAGATAGAAGTTCTTTATCTGAGGGACAGTTGATTAAGATTTTTTTTCCCAATTTGTGTATTTTCATTTCACTTTGTTGGATATTTCTTTTGACATACAAAAACTTTTTAATTAGATGAGATCCAAGTTGTTGATTCTAGGAAGTATTTTCCGTGGTGTTTGATTTTTGTTCGTGAATTCTCTGCCTATCCCTATATGTCTTCAAGATTTCTACTTCTTTTATCTTCTAGCATATTTATTTTATTTTAATATTTATATCTTTGATCCATTTTGACTTTAGTTGAGTGCATGGTGATAGGCATGGGTCTAGTTTTAGTTTTCAGCATATGGATAGCCAGTTTTTCCAGCACCACTTGTTAAAGAGGCTATCCTTCCAGTGAAAGTGTTTTGTCCCTTTGTCAAAGATGAGGTGGATGAGTGTGTTTGTAGCTGTTGGTTTTATCTTCTAATCTATTCCATTGATCTTCAGGTCTGTTTTTATTCCAGTATCATGCTGATTTTATCACAGTAACTTTATAGTATAACTTCAAATCAAGAATTGTATGCCTCCTGCCTTGCCTTTGTTGGCCAGAATTGCCTTTGCTATTCTTGGTCTCTTCTGGTTCCAGATGAATTTTAGGAATGATTTCTCTAGATCTGTGAGGTATGCTAATGATATTTTGATGGGAATTGCGTTATATCTGTAAAACAGTTTTGGGAGAGTGACCATTTTCATGATGTTTGTTCTTCCTATCCATGAACAAGGAATGTGTTTCCATTTTCTGAGGTCCCCTTTAATTTCTTTTTTTCAGAGTACTATAATTTACACTGAATAGATCTTTTACTTCCTTTGTTAGATTGATTCCTAAATATTTCATTTTTTTGAATGCTGTTGTGAAGGGTGTGGCTTCTCTTATTTCTCAGTGAGTTTGTTGTTTGTATAGAGAAATGCTATTGATTTTTGAGTGCTGATTTTGTATCTAGCTATATTACTGAATTTGGTTATTACATATAGAAATCTTTCAATGGAGTTTTGTGGGCCTTATGTGTAAAGTATCATATCATCTGCAAATAATGATAATTTAACATCTTCATTTCTTATCCTTATTCCTTTTATCACTCTCTTTTTTCTACTTGCATCAGCTAATATTTCTGGCACTATATTGAATAGGAGTGGTGATAGTGGACATCCTTTTCTTATTCCTGATTTTAGAGTGAAAGCTTTCAGTTTTTGATGGTTTAATATGATTCTGGCTGTTGGATTGTCATACATGGCTCTTATCAGATTGAGATAGAGACCATCTCTTCCAGTTTTCCAAACAGTTCTTATCATGAATGAGTGTTGGACTTATCAAAAGCTTTTTCTGCATCTATTGAAATGACATTGATTCTTATCTTTTGCTCTATTGATATGATGTATTACGCTTATTGATTTGCATATGTTGACACATCCCTGTGTTCCTGGGATGAATCCCACTTGGTCATGGTGTATAATCTTCTTGATGACTTGCTGCATTCTGTTTGCCTGTATTTTATTGAGGATTTTTTTGCATCTATGTTCCTTATGGAGATTGCCCCATACTTCTCTTTTTTGTTGATCTTTCTCTAGTTTTGGTAATTAGAGTAATACTTGCTTCCAGGAAAGAGTTAGGGAGACTTGCTTCCCTTTCAATTTCATTGAAGAGTGTGCGGAGTGTTGGCATTAATTCTTCTTTGAGGTTATTGGAGAATTGAGCTATAAATCCAACAAGAACTAGTCTTTTCTTTATTGGCAAGGTTCTAATTTTTAATTTCATTAACTGAAATTGGGTTATTCAGCAGTTTACATCTTCTTGATTGAGCTTTGATAATTCATATGTTTCCAGGAATCTGTCCATTTCTTCTATATTATCGAACCTATGAGAGTAAAGTTTTTCCAAGTAGGTATTGATGATCTTCTGTATTTCCATCCTTTTCTTTTCTTATTGCCTGAGTTTGAGTTTTTTCTTTCCTTTTTAAAATAAGATTGGTTAAGGCCTTATCAATTTTATTTATTCTTTCAAAGAACCAACTCTTTAATTCATTAATTATTTGTATTGTTTTCTTAGTCTCTATTGCATTGATTTCTGCTCTGATCTTTATAGTTTCCTACCTTCTTTTGGCTTTGGGCTTGACTTGCCCTTCTTCTTCTAGATGTTTGAGGTGTATCATCAGGTTGTTTATTTGTATTCATTCTATTTTCCTGATGTGGGAGTTTACTGCAATAAATTTCCCTCGGAAGACTGCTTTCATTGCATCCCACAGGTTCCAGTAAGTTGTATTTGTATTTTTGTTTACTTGTAGATAATGTTTAATTTCTTCTTTAATTTATTCTATGATACATTGATTGTTCAGAAGTGTATTATTTAATTTCCATGTGTTTATGGAGTTTTTCCAATTTCTTTTTTCATTAATTTCCAGTTTTGTAGCACTATGATTAGGTAATATTCATGGGATAATTTCAATTCTTTTGCATTTATTTAAGCATGCTGTATGGACTAGTATATCGTCTATTTTAGAGAATGTCCCAAGTGAAGCTGAGAAGAATGTATATTCTGATGTTGGGTGGAACACTCTACAGGTCTGCTAACTCCATTTGTTTGCAAGTTTGATTCAATTGTTTCTTTGCTGACTTTCTATCTAGTTGATCTGGGGTGTTAAGGTGACCCATTATAATTGTGTTATTGTTTATTTGATTTTTCATTTCTATTAATGTTTTATATAGCTGGGTGCTCTCATATTTGGTGCATATTTAAGATTGTTATCTCTTCCTCTTGAAGTTTTCCCCTAATTAGTACATAGTGACCTTCTTTATCTTTTTGGATCATTTTGGTTTGAAGTTCACATTGTCTTCAAACAGAATAGCTACCCCCGCTTTTTCTGTGGGGGTATGTTTTCCATCCTTTTACTTTCAGTCTATGAATTTCCCTTTTGGATTAGATGGGTTTCTTGTATACAGCATTTGGTTGGATGTTATTTCTTTATCTATTCTGCCAGTCTGTTTCTTTTAATTAGTGACTTGAAGCCATTTACATTAATGGTTATAAGTGATACATACTGGCTTATGTGTGTCACCTTATCTTGTTTCTTTACCCTTCCCATTTAATTGTTTGCACTGCTTGGTGGTTTTTTTCTGTTATTGTTCTTGAAGTCATAGTTATTTTTATGTCTTTGTAGAATACCTTTCAGTAATCTTTGCAAGGTTTGTTTGGTGGTCATGAAGTTCTTCAACTGTTCTTTATCATGGAAGTATTTTATTTCTCCATCAATTTTGAAGGATTGTTTTGTAGGATACCTCAATCTGGGTTGGGAGTCATTTTCCTTTAGGATCTGTTATTGATTAAAAACTGGTGGTCAACTTAACACCAGATGAATTAAATCAGCACAGTGCTGAGTATAGATATTTCACCTGAGGAAAGTTGTCAGCATAAATAGAGATGTGGAGAAGATGAGGAGGTGTTGTGGGTTTCTCTAAGTATTGCTGTTTGAGCCCTTGGTTCTCTTGTAGGAGCTCATCATGACTAGCTTCCCCAGTGTGAGTTCAACCATTGTCATCAAAGGAGCTCAGGACCTTGTTGGTGAGCGTGGCTGTGGTTCACTTTGGGGGAGCTCTGGTACTTACATAGAACATCACTTCCTGGCTCCGGAGAGGAAGACATGTGCTGTTTAATCTCCAGGACAAACTCATCATGCTGGCTTTCTGACATGTACTCGACTGTGCTTATCATCGAAGGAGCTCAGGATCTCCGTGCCACTGAGGATGGCTGTGATGCTTTTCATGAGAGCCCTAGTCTTTATTATGAGCATTACTTCTTGGCTCCAGCATAGAACCCTCAACCTATTAGCATAGCTCCTTCACTCTGCTGGCATAGACTTTCTAGCTTCCATTGCTGACCTTTGGGACTTCCCAGTGTGGATCCACAAAACAGACTGACATTACTCCTTCTTTTGGGCTCTAGACCTCCATTTGGACTTGTGGAAGGCACTGTCACCAGCTCTATGTTTTCATGTGGACTCATGCAGGACATTGCTGTGGGATCCAGGCCCTTGTATTCTGTCTTTAGTGTTGTGGACAGATTTCCTGCACTGTCTTGTGTTTTACTCTGGGTGATCATCATAAAACAATATTATAAATTACGTGTCCTGATTCTAATTGTTCTCCTCACAACACCTGACTAAAACAGGATCTGAAATACTACATTCTATGCTCATCTTTATTTCTTTGTTTGTGTTGAGAAGTCTTCTATGATTCTGATGGGCTTTCCTTAATAGATGATCTGTTTCTTTTCTTTAACAGCTTTTAATATTCTGTTCTTATGTTGAATTTCTGGAGTATTGATTATTACATGTCTGGATGTAGATTTATTTTGGTTATGGCTGATTTGCTTCACTTATCTGTATGTTAGTTTCCTTTTCTATATTTGGGAAATTTTCAGCTATTATAATAGCCTCTTGATGTCATTTGTATTGTCACCTTCTTTTTCATTTATTTCTATCAATCTTATATTATTGTTCTTTGAGTCATCTTGCAACTGTTGAATTGTTCTTTCTTGATTCCTTATTTTTAAAACATCTTTCCTTTCCTGTTCACTAGCTGCAATCTTGTCTTCGAGGCCTGAAAGTCTGTCTTCATAGTCATTCAGGCAGTTTTACCAGCTTTTGATGGAATTTTTGATTTCTTGGCTATCTCTTTGAATCTGTTTCATGCATTCTAGTTCCTTTTTATATTGTTCATTCAAGGTTTCAGTTGTTTTACCATGTTCCCCTATTTTTTTATCTATGTCTTCTTTAGATACATTCAGCATTTCTTTCATTACATTTATCATTTCTTGCTTTACCAGTGAGATTATTTGTGATCTGTATTCCTTTATAGCTTTATGGAGTTTTTTCTTTACTTCAGTTACTATCATTTCAGAAATTTCAGATATATGGCTTACATTTTCTTGTATGTCCATGTCTCCTAGGCTTGTTTGGGGGGGCTGGAGGTTTGTGATTGCATTTTGCTCTTTTGCTTTGTCATTTTCCTGTATTACCCTGGGGTAGTTGAAAGCAGTCTCAGTTGTTTCTTGGTTGACGATAGCTATCTGCACTGCAGGAGTTTCTCCAGTTGCATGGGGGATGTTAGTCAGTGCTTACCAGGTCCCAAGTGGCACTCAAAAGCTCCCTAGATGGGGGGTGCACTGGGTAGACCTTCAGCACAACCCACAAGACTCACTGAAGCTCCTTGCCTGCTTGAGGTCACCGGGCAGGGCCCTATCAGGTTCTGAGTGGCATATTAAGGCTGAATGATATGTGGAGCATATTGGGCAGGCCTTCAGCTCACACTATGTGGCACATCAAAGCTCTCCAGCTTGTTGGGGTCTCTGGGTGGGGCCTTACCAGGTTCCAAGCAAAGACCTCTACCTAGAGTTCATTGTGGCAGGCTTCAGTTCACATGTGGGGGTGCCCAGTACCTGGGGTCACTGAGCAGGGGCCATCCCACCCAGGATGCCACCCAGGACCTGAGTGATGAGCCTAAGGTCCCAGACTGTTAGGGGACCCTAGACAGGGCCCTATCAAATTCCAAGTAAAGTCCTATGGCTGCACATCCAGGTAGAAAGCCTTCAGCTCACAGATTGGGCTCCTGGCTAAAAGAGTGTCACTGGATGGGGCCCAGCCCACACCAGAGTGATGAACCAAAGGTCTTGGACTGTTTGGGGATGCTGGGAAGGACCCTACCAGGTTCCAAGCAATGTCCTGTGGCTGCACAGCTAGGTAGAGCTCTTTATGGGACCTTCAGCTCATACACAGTGGCTCCCAGCTCTCAACTGAGTATTTTTAAAGGATGCATACACGAGCATTTCTACACCTTTGTGGGTCCTAAAAAAAAGAGTATTTTGTTTGTTTTTTAAACATAGTTCCTCTTATGTGATCTCTGCAGTTCAGAAAGAATCATACAGGGAGATACTTAAAGGTACTCTCTGGAAAGAAATCAACAACCTTACAAGTCTCCAAGTAACACATTTCCTGAACAACATTTAGTTGGCTTTGGAGGATTAAGGCACATTAAAAATATGCTTTGCTTTTTCTAGACAACCAAATGTAAGACAAAGCTGATGTTTGTGATTCCTCCTCAACTGCATCCTTCAGATGCTGATTTTTCAGTTAGTTGAGAACTAATTTGGGAAGGCTGGAGATATAGCTTAGTGACATAAGCACCTGCCTGGCAAACGCAAGGTCATGAGTTCGATTTCCAGGACAAAAAAATAATAATAATAACTTACCCTTAAAATATGAAGAATATTCTGAAATTCTTTGAGAATTTTGAAGTTTTGGCCTCCTTATGACTTATTTGAGTCACAGACTTTCTCCCCTTCCTCTTGTCTCCCTCTATCTCCTCTTTTCCTCTCAGTGATTAGTACTATAAGAGGAACTTAGAGAAGTAAGAGTGAGTAGAAGAGCATACAGACTACACATACACTAAGTAATAAGAGGATTCCTGGCCCACAGTGGTGAGAGGGCTTGATACTGCCTTTGGGCAGGACTCTTTTGTTTAGATGGGTGACTTATTAATTAACTGCTTCCCAAGTACCTATAAGGTGCAGCACACTGGGATAGAACTCATGTAACTTTTAAGACAGAATTACTTAAGCATGCTGTTCAGTTGGTTAAACTAGAAAATAGTCTAGAAACTGAGCATATAAAATCATCTTACCTGTTTTTTAATACAGGTCAACATTATTGTCACCTAAGCCATAAAGAAGAGAATATGTTTCATAAGTCACCAGATATGATAATTTGTGTCTAGGTGTCCCCCTCCACACCTCATGAAATCATAGGGGGCCAGCCTTTTTCAGAGGCAGCTGAATCTAGAGTTTGTGACTGATTTATAGTGCAATGCTGGGAATAAGATTGGGTGATTGCTGGATCACTTCACTGATTGGATTGGCATTGCCCAATCCCAGAAGTCTGGATAAGATAAATGGAGCCAAAAATGAAGCAAAAATGCTTCCCCCTTTTTCTTCTGCTTGCTGCTTTTGCTCTCTTTTTCTGCCCCTCTGTCATGTGCCATCCTGTCTTGGAGCCAGCCAATTATGGACAAAAACCTATACAAAGTGTGAGCTACATAAACATTTCCCCCTTTCACTTTGGGTGTTGGATATTTGTCTCAGTAGTGAGAAAAGTAACTAAGACACCAGTTACACAAGACTACAAACCACTGAATGCTTCCATAAATAAAAAGTAGTATAGGTTTACTCATTTTTGAATTATATTACACCTGGACTGGGAACCATATTTTATCCTTGAAGTATTTGTTTTATTTTTGTCAGAAAACCACACAAAAATTTGCAAAAATGAGCAGAAACTTATGTATATTTTATTTTCATTAGCAAGGATCCACTTTACTTTTTACTATGAATTTCCTTATGATAAGCATTTCATGATTTTAATGACTCACATGTTGCAATTAAAAGGCTTCATTAAGTTTGATTTTATATACAATTATTGCTACAATTTGCCATGCTTTGTTTCTGATGCTTAAGTCAGTTTCTGGCCTCTTTGAATTCATCATGCCTTTAGTCTTAGTGGTTTTCTAAATGCCCTTTGGACAAGTGATTATGCAGAGAGCAATATGAGATGTCTACCAAGCTCATATTGCTCAAGAACTGAACAGATAAACATAATCTGGAAAACTATCAACGCATTATGGTTAGTAGGTGAACAGAACTGTCTTCCAGAGCTGCTACAGAATTGAACACTGAAAACCATGACTATTGCAAACAAAAAGAAAACAGATTAAAAAGGAATATAAATCAAAAAGCAAAAGGAACCTCATAATTGAAACCTTCCTTAGTAGAGGATGGAAGACAAAATGGGGATGTGAAATACCTCCAATACAATTTAATGAAATTAAAATGTATATCAAGTAAACATTTGGCAAAATCAGTTATTTTTCCACAATGAGACTAACCTGTTGAAGCATGATACTTGATTAGGTTTGGATCTGATCCAGTAAGGTATATGATTAATCTCAATCCTTAAAGGATGTATTTTCCTTCCATTCCTGCTGTATTGTAATAACTTGTGAAAGGAATGTGAGCATATACAGCTTGAAAATTCATTCGTTCATGCATTCACTCATTCATTCAGCATGTACCTGTTAAATGCTTGTTTTGCATTGGGCTCTGGGGCTCTGGGGTGGACAATAATGTGCTTGGATTAGTGGAACTTCTTTTGTAGTAGGAGCTAATAAGTGATAATTAGATAAGCATAAAAAATATTTTAAGAGTGATAAATACATAAATTAGATTTTTAGAAAGAAGCATTTCCTCCTCCCTTCCCTCAGAGCCTACACTATCTGTTATCAAAATCTGTACTTCTTCAATAATAAATCCAGAGTTATACGCCTTCTAAATCCTGATCATCCTACCCTGGTCAAACCAGTATCACCTTTCACTGTGTTATCACAGTGGCCTCTGATTTCTCAACATCATCCTTTGTCTTTCTTATAATTTGTTTTCATGAAACCATGAAGACTTTGAGCCCATGAATCACGTTAGGTCCCTGGGTTTAGTGGCCTAGTGAGAGTATAAACCAAACTTGCTGCATATTTTCAAGGCCCTTCACCTGCTGTTGTCCCTTCACCCAGGTGACTAGATTTCCTAATACCCAGGTCATTACTCACCACTGTAGAATGCTGCCTCAAGCAGGCCAGTGGTGTTCCTGCTTTAGTTTCTGTAGTCAGCATAATTCCAATATGGTACTGATGTACAAATGCCAGCCACCAATTGTATAATCAATCAAACATCTAGGTCTTACTGTGAAGGAATTTTTCAAGGAAAACAAACAAAATTTGACATAAGTTGACAAAATCAAGAGATTATACTTGGGGAAGTGGAGATGGAACTTTCTTGATTCTACAAGCCTTTAAATTGGAGGGCTTCCTTTCATCAAAGGCACAGAAAGTCAGAGATTGAATTCACCAGAGAGATAATTGAGGAGTTCTATATCCTTAGCTTGAAGATGGAATGGGTCACACAGCGATGAATAAAAGTGGCTTCTAATAACTGAGAGCACCCACAAGCCAACAGCCATCAAGGATATGGAGACCTCAGTCTGATCACCACAAAACTGAATTTGCAGTTTGGAAAGATTTAGATTATGATCCTGAGCCCCAGATGACATAGCTGGCAACCCAGTAACACCTTCATTTCAGCTCTGTGAGATCCTGAGCAGAGAACCCAGTTACATTGTGCTAGAAGTGCTATCAGTATCGATAGGAATTGGGAAGTAATAGATGTATGTTATTTCAAGCAGGGTGGCTTGGGGGCAATTTGTTATTTAGCAATACAAAATTCATAAAGTGTCTTTGCTTATACATATACACTTTTGCTCTTTCCTAGAGTGTTTCTCCTATTTATCCCTGGAGAACTCATTGGCTTGTTCTCTCACTGTCTGCAGGATTCTGGCTGATTTTCATTTTCCCAGTTAAGTCTTTGTCACCTCTTAGGGGTCTGGCATGCCTAAATTGGATAATGTAAGTATTTGAATAAAGTATTATGGAAGTGCAGTCAGGTTATAGAAACATCTCAGAATAAAATAGAGTACTCTGAGATTAATGGGGATGGAATCAAAAGAAAAAATATTTACAGAAATCTGGAGCAAGCCTGTATAATGAAGACTATTCAACAAGTTCTGGGACCTTCCATACAGACAGGCAGGGGTTCATGCAATGCCGGAGTGTTGAGGAGGAAAGTAATATATTTGTGTGTGTTCCCTCCTCTGTTTGCTTTCTAGCACTTCTACTAGAAGATAAGTACATGAGAGCAAGTATTTGGGCAAATGTGTTCACACTTTATCTTCTAAGTCTGCAACATCATGCTCAGCCTTGCTCAGATGAAAGAGTGAGGAGGGGAGGAATAATATAGACCAGGTGATGGAGAGAGATTTCGCTAACATCCGAGTTGAGATTTAACTGATGAGAACAAAGAACAAAGATCAAAAAGAACAAAAATGAGATGAAATTCCATACTGAGAAAATAAAAATTGTCCATGTTGTAAAGAGAAAAGGACCTTGCTTTGCTTTAGGAACTCAGTGCAAGGCAGCTGGATTTGGATTTTGAGGGCTGAAGTTGATCCAGGTTGAAAATGAAAGGTGAAGACAAGAGCCTGGAGGGCCTGAGAGGACACTGCGTAGATCTTTAATTTAATTTTAAATACAATGGAATGATGTTGTGGAATTTTGTACTGAGAAGGCGGAGACACTAGGCATTTTACACTTTTAATGAGTGGAGGGAAAAATTTAAAAATAAAAAACTGAATGAATAACAATTTCTGTGAATGCCATCTTCTCTTCCTTCCTCTTTGGTATTCATTTCCCTGTGGCAGAATTCCAATGAACTCTCCTAGCTGTTATTTGCATATGTCTTTGATATTTTCCTATATTCTACACCAGACAGGAGCGTTTGTGGGAGCTGGTCCTGTAGATGTTTGATTAGAATTTTCTGACCTTATTTTCAAAAAGCCTGAAAAGTATTCTTTTTGGAAGTGTGTTTTATCTTTAGAGTCTAGCAGAACATTTAGGTGTATGAAGTTCTTGTACTTATTAATTATTAAAATATTATATTATTGGTCCATTTTGATGAATTGATAAATTAGGCAGTCTGTGATCTTCTTAGAAATGTAACCCTGGAAAAGACTTCAGTTTCTCTAGGACATAGATTGTAATTTGTAAAATGGTATGGATCAATAAATTTGACACATTATTCTTGGTTATCATTAGATATTGAAGATAGATTTAGCAAATTGGTAAGAAAAGCTTATTTTTAAGTTTTTGTACCTACTCATGCCCACAGAAAAGGGGACTGGCATTGGTGTTTCTAGAAGTTCACAGAGGAGGGAGAGATGCTTTTCTAGAGGCAAAATTGACAAAGGAAGAGTCCTCTGTACGGAGGAAGCAGAAAAATGAAGCCAGGGCTCTAGATACTCTGATGACTATGGAAAGGCTGCCAGACAGGGTGAACATCAGACCCCGTTCCCATACATATCTAAGGAGACACATAGCCTTGGGTAGGCTGGAAATCTAACTTTCAAGAGATACAGGTATGAAAGCTCATTATAAATAGCCATTTGTGAGCATAGGTGGCCAGGCTATTTCCAGTGGACTTTGCTGGACAATTTACATATTGATGTTGACCATGATTAAATAAAGACAGCATACTTTTTACCTGTTTTGCAAACACTCATTGTCTCTCTAGATACTTAAACAACCTAAGATGAGGAAGTATCACCTTCTAACAAGAGTTAAATTGATTTCTACCACTCTAGTTAATGGGATCTGTGTGTCAGACATAAATTAATGTAGAAAACTAATGTGATAGTGTAAAATTAAATGTTAAGCTATTTCAATAATGATGGTGATGATGATATATAGGATAATTAGTAAATATTTAAAGGAGTGAATCACCATTAACACTTTTCTATACGTCATTTCCAAGTCTAAGCCAAATTCATTATTGTGGACTAATGATGTTCATTACATCTCTGGATGAAAGGTTTCTGAGAAACAGAGATTCGAACAGAGCTAATGGATGGATATGGAGGACTACTTTTCCACCTACTCTTTTTACCACATGATCATTGAGACAGAATGCGTCACAGAAAGCATTTTAGTCTCTCTACTTTTCATTGAGAAAGGCTGAGAGCCATATCTCCTACCAATATTTTCCCGTAGATTATTATGCTTGCTAAAATCTGTTGTTTTCTTTATAAGCTTGTACTATAAAGCTATTTAAATGAACTGAAGTACACCTCCCTAACTATGTGTAATTCAGCTTGGCCTTTTAATTGATTGTCTCTGAAATGAAGAAATGAACAATAGAAAATCAATAATGTTTCAGGTTGTAGAAATATTGAATATTCCTTTGTTACAGTGAGCATCTTTTAAAAGCTAAAATCCATTACAGTTCCTGTATCCCAAGAGACATATCATAGGTATTCTGATGCAATGACACTGAAGAATTCTTATGTTTGAAGTATTTCATTAGTTTGATAAATTAGAAATGCAAATTCTATTTTAGTGATGAAGTATTAGTTCTATTCTCCCAATGACTTCTTATCTAATTTATGAAGTTTTGAGGACTGTATTACTTGGTATAGAATTTTTGAGTTCCTGGATTATGTAGGGCAAGGACCAGTGCCTTTGAAAACTAAAGAAGTTGAGACAGTAAGATATGACAAGTAGAAAAGATTACAGGCCGTAGGATAGAACTTCATTTGTTTGTATCACAGCTCCACTGAATTCTAGCCATTTAAACTTGTGTTCTCCTGATAGTTGACCCTTAGATAGGGACTTGAGTGCAGGGATTTAACCTTGGAAATAATCTTAGGAAACATGGTTGAAAGAGAGGTAAGGGAGCAAATCCAAGAGTATGTCTGGTTAATGCTGTGAGCAACTGGAGCTTAATCCAGACAGGGTCTGAGTTTCTCTATAGAATATCCTATGGAATTGTCCCATGGAGGGATTGGAAAGCTATAATATCTTCCTAGTAACCTCTGTTCAACATGCACTGAAAGTTCTTGCTAAGATGTTAAATTCCAGATTCTGCCCAACTGTCTACCCAAATGCTGCATAAATTCCCAGAAATCCTATAGGTGAGAAACCAGAGAGACTGACCCTTGATAAGAGGGAGTGGTCAGTTCACAGAAGCCCTCATGGGGAGACTAGGTTTTTTACATAGCCATGAACAGTGTCTACTGAGGTCTTTATGATAAAAACATTTTTAAGAATGAGTCAATCTGTGAGGAAAGTTGTATCTACCATATTATACCCACTTACTACACAACCATTACAGAGAATGCAATCCTGTGTTGGCTTTGTGGAGGATCCTGACCCAGTCTCCAATGCCTTCCCACTTATTTGTCTGGTAGGGGAGAATTCACTTAGAAATGTGTTTCTGCTTTTTTCTCCAAAAGTGTGCATGTGAGCATCTTCTTTGTAATGAGGGTCAGGAATGAGCCTAGAAGAGCTCTTACTCTGCTTTTTTAGCATAAAGCCATATCCCGTCTCCCTATGTTCTCTCTGCGTGTATCAGAGTTGTTCTGCACTGTTCCTATGATCTTCAAGTGATGTGTCCATGGGATACTGTTTTGAATTTCCTGAGGTAGGGAGTAGTTTCTTGGATCAGAGGAAAATTGAAAATGATCTCTTTCTCCATGCTGCTTTGGACAGTACTATACAGCACCATGAGCCATCCTCTCCCTAGTTTCTCCCTAGATGGCTAAAGGACATCTTAAGACTGCTACAATGTACCTTATTCTGAATATAACATGGAATGTAGCTGTAGGTATGTGAAAAGTTATTAACCTCTTTCACAAATGAGGCAACTGAGGAAGAACATTGATGCATGCATCAGAATCACCTGCTGAACTCATTAAACAAAAATGAATGGACCTCATGTTCAGTCTCTGACTCCTGAGTTTTGATTTGCTAATTTGGATTTCTAACAATTATCAGGTAAAAGTGATGCTGTTCATCCATCTACCACACTTTGAGAACTAATGAAATATTGTACTTAATATTTATCATTGTAGATAGATGATCACAATACAATGCACCATGTTTTTTTTACCCAGTGATGGTTATGTAGCTTAACAGTTGGCACATCATGCCAAAATATCTGTTCAATGAGATGTCCCAATCAGAGATATAGTTTAAAATTCTGCTATTTCCTGTGAGTAAATGATGTGCCTCTGAATGGAATGTTAAGGGCTAAGTTCCATTGATCTCTAGTTTCTTAGCCTCTAGTTTACTTCTTACTATTGATACTTGCTCTTTAATTTTCCTGGGGTCAATCATCATTGCAGGTAGCTATTGACTTAATGGTCTCTCCCTTGATATATTTGCTGGGTAAGCTGGGCCCAGGTTCCTTATCCTGACTCTTGACTGACTTGCTTTGTCCTCACCTCCATTCTCTATTCTGTGGTTAGTGTGCCATCTTTTCTCTCCATTTAATCTCTGACTCCTAAGAAGCATACAAAATTGGTTTTGAAAATTCCAGCCTGTCTGCATCTCATCCCTAAAATCTCCTCTGAATTACACAGAAAAAATCCAATAATTTTCTTCTTCTCTTGAAGATCTGCTCTTACTGAAATGAAAGAAAACCCTTTGACTTTTAAGGTGGTATTCATAATTGTAGGCTCCCTTCAGTTATGATATCGAGATAGCCCTCTTTAGGAAATACCAAGAGGAACACATTTTTTTTTTTTTTACTGATATGAGAACTTTAGAGGAGCTTTGTATTGTAGATTCCTAGGCTAGTGTTACCCAGATTGTTGGACTCAGATTGTCTATTAACAACTCAGAAACTGGTATTACTAAAGTGTGAGAAAAATAGCACTTGGCCTAGTGCCAGTACACTCTTTCTGTACAGGGCGAGGAAGTGATCATTTTCAGCTTTGCTGGATGATGCTCTCTCTGTCTCAACTACTCAACTTTGTCACTGTGCACAAAAAAGCATAGTAATGTATAAATGAATGGATGTAGCTGCATTTCCATAAGAGTTTACTTAGGAATATGATTCTCTGATACGTGAGTTTCATGTGTTTGCTTCTTGTGCCATCAAACAGGAGAAAAATTCTGTTTTGTTTTTTAAAACCATTTAAAATGATGCTTAGTGCTTGCTGACTCATAAGTCTATGGACTTATCTAAAGATGGGTGTCACTTCAAGGAAGGTTTTCCTCAAATCTGATGATCCTTTTTGTACATAGTCTTGTTTTCCTACAGGTTGACTTGATTCTATTCTCAGAGATGCTTGTTTATTACAGTGGGTACCTTTCCTACTAATCAATTCTGTATGAGCTAGAGCAGTTTGATTTTTCTGTTCCTTATAACCTATAAATTCCTGATTTATGTAACTGCCTTCTACTTCAAACACTGTAAAATTTTTTATTATTGGAGTCAGCTATGAAAATGACTTGCCCACAAAATCAGCTTTGCCCTGCAGCACAGACCTGGGTTTAAATGGCCAGCATTTAAGAGATGTAATGGTAGTAAACACACTGAAGGAAAGGCTGTCAGTTTTCCTATTGTTTTGCTGTTTCATGATTTCTTTGCAAATGGTATAAGGTGGATGAAAAAGGCAAAACTCTCAATTCCAGTAAGTACAGAAACAAGACACTATAAAAAAAATAAAGTTACACTGATTGATCCCCAAGATTCTAATGATCACAGAGTGAAATCTGGGAGAAAGGGGGAGATTAAGTCATTTTGTCCTGTATTATGTGCAAGATCCTATTTTCTAAGAGCATGAGCTCAATGTTCGCTCTGCATACACGATCTTTAAAATTTTTTCCATTTGTAATTACCATCTGTAACTTTAGGAATAGTCATAACTGGTGATGTCTTCAAAACTAGAAGGCCCATGAAAAGCTGGAGACAGAGCTAATTCCAACAACCTGCTTTTCAAGGACAATTAAATTGACACCAGGTGTGAAGTATTACCACTTGCCCTAAAAGTGGTTTAATCTCAGGCTGTCTGGAAAATTTACTTAGCATTTGAAATTTATGACTTACAGATAAAGTAGATGGGAAAGCCACAAATAAGGTGACAGCAGGTTGTGTCTGGTGAGGTTTTGACCGTTGAATACAGCATCCACTGGAAGGAAAGAACACTGGGGCCTCACAAGGCAGAAAGTGGAGGAGGGAGTCCATAGTTTAGACCCCTTGCAAACTTTAGTTACAGGGCTCTATGCTGAATCTTAAGAAGGTCTTTTGGCCTAATCCTGTCTTTAAGACCCTATTTAATAGTACTATCATATTAGCGACACCTGAACATTCAAGGGAACACAAAATCATATCACAGGTGCTAGAATATCCAGTGTGATAAGATTTTTGCAGACTATTTAGACATTGCCCATGGATTAGTATGAGGTGAAGTCTTAACAAATACCCATGTCCTCCCATTCTACTCTAGACCACCAAATTCACCAAAGTGGATTTTGAAGCTGAGCAATAGAGAAAAATATCTTCTTTAATGCTGATATTCATAATAAATTAATGTACAATAAAATAACTGTGACCTGCTGTTTAATGCAGGGTCTTAATTTTTATTTCCTATGATTGTAAAACACATGAGCAGAAGTATGTGCTGAAAGACTAGCAGAACTTTAATTAAATCTCAAATGTATAATATTTTCTAATTTGTTCTTTCTCTTCTTTTCACTTCCAGAAAATTCTTGCTTCCTCAAGCTCTATCTCAAGTTTAATTTCTCTGTAAAGTTCTCTGCAATGTCTTGCCATAATTACCCTCTTTCTTACTAAGCGCCAATTATATTCTATGTGAATATTTATTATAACCTTTTTTTTAAAGATTTAAAGTAAAAGAGGATAAATGCAAGTTTTTACCTTCTAAATCAAAATGTGATCTAATTGAGGACATAGCATGTTACAACAGTCTCTGACTCAAAGTCAGTGCTTTCATGCACCATATAATGACCTCTGAGTCAACAATGGACCACCTATGTGCTAGCAGTCCTGTTAAGTTATGACAAAGGTGAATGCCCTACTGCCTTGTGTTATGTTTCATAACTTCATAACACAATACAACACTCCCAAACTTGTTTAATGCTGGTGTAAATGTACCTACAGTGCACATAAAAACAGCACATACAATTTTGTATATGTAATACTGATAATAAACTACATTATTTTGTGCTACTTTACGTGTTACACATAATGTGTTACATTGTGTCTAGATGTCCCCCCAAAGCCTCATGCAGTCATAAGTGGGGCTTTTTCAGAGGTGCTGAATATAGAGAATGTGACTGATTCATGGTGTAGTGCTAGGATTAAGAGTGCTAGGATTAAGGATGAGCGATTACTGAATCGACCCACTGATTGGTTTGGTACCACCCTAATCCTGGCAGCCTGGATACAATATAAGTCAGAAAGAGGCTTGTCTTCCCTCTTTGTTTGCTTTCTCTTGGTGTTTTCTACCTGCCATTAACTGGTTCTCTTCTGCCATGTCCCTCTGCTGTGCCTCCCTGCCTTATAGCCAACTGATTATGGACTGAAATCTCTATGAATTGAGCTAAATAATCCTTTACCCCTTCAACTTTAGGTGTTGGGTATTTTGTCTCAGCAACAAGAGAAAAATAACTAAGACATGTTACTGTATTATACATTTTATTATGCTTTACAGTACACTTCTCGCATTGTTCATGTTTACATTAATATAGGATATCATGTCATAAGCAGCAGCCTCAAACACCTCATCTTTACCACATCTCTTGATGCATGAAGAGGCCACATTGAGCAGTTGGTCAATGCTATATAGGTTTGTTTAAGCACATTGTGGGATTTTTACCCACTTGTGAAATCCCTGAATACATTTCTCATAATGGGTTCCTGTTATGTCTCTTTCTGTTGGTTAAATGAATAGATCACTGGAATGCTATGTGGAGATTTTAACTACTTCTGCAAAGTAACTGTGAAACACTAAATTTTAAACACTAAATTTTAAAAATAGAAATTAAAACTTCTTTCAAAATCATGAATTAAACAATGATTACATTATCAATGATTCATTTTCATTAGCATGTGTGCCCTTCAACAATTTTTTCCATATTATAGTAACTGTTGCTATGTAACAAATAATTCAGAATCTTATTAGTACTTATAAAAAATATTTATTACACCATAGTTCAGAATCAGAAATCCAGGAACAGCTTGGATGGGTGGTTCTGATACAGAGGCTTTCATTAGGACAAAGTTAAAATTTGGACATGATATCCTATATCATGTCATATAAGCAGCAGCCTCAAACATCTCATCATGTGAGGATTTAACTTCTTAGAAGACTAACTCAAGAAGTTACTGGCTTAGGCCTTAGTCTCTTTCTTGTTCTCAACAGGAGGTGTCAGATCCTTACCACATAACCCTCCACAGAGAGCTGCTTGATTTTGTTTCCCACATGAAAGTTACCTTCCTCCAGGAAAAGCAATTCAATGATAGGAACAAACTGTAAATGGCAAGATCTTTTATGACCTATCTCAAAAGTTGTATGACATTATTTCTGCTAAATCTTGTTGGTTCCAGAAAATGACAATGATACAGCTTTGGAGATGTGAGTACGAACAGGTAAGTGTCACTGAGAGATGTTTTGGAGGCTGACTAACTACCACCTATCTGGAGAGTTTTCAGTATTGTATTTATCAAAACATAATAATGTTATATAAACATGTTTATTTGAAAACTGTTTTTCACATAAAAGTATGTCACTCCTCCATTTCCAGATTAGTAAATAGAGATGGATCTGAAGAATTCTTTGAAATATAGTTGATGTTATAATCAATTGATTTATTCTGCCCTATCAATGCTCACTGTTTCTGTCACTATAAAGAAGTACATATTCTAGTAGAAACACTTGTGCATATTTGTGACTTCATTTTTATACAGTAGGAGTACCTGATCAAAAACATGTGTTTAGTTTTTCTCTTTCCATAAGCATTGCAGGATTTCAAAAGAGGGACATTTACTTTGTACCATTAATGCATATTTTCCCATGTCTGCTTCAGAACAGGAATGTTATACATGTCATTGTTGTTTTTCTGATAGGCAAGAGAAATGCTATCTAATTTTTAAATTTATTTTTCTCTATTAGTGACCTTAAGCATTTACTATGTATGTGACTTTATGCCCCTCCTTTTGATAAATGTCTTCGTATAATCTCTCCATATGATATGTGCCTTTTTTCATCAGTTATGGGAATGTCTGGTATTTGCCACATAGCTAGTAATAAAATTTTATTCATTTGTACCTTGGAAAGTTTATAGTATAGTCTCTTGAAGGGACTAGTAGTAGCCATTTATTGTCTTTTTAATATAAATCCACCAGGATTCATGAGGTCAAATACACACAGAATTTTTATGCAACTTATCTCTGGATAACTTTAAGTTAAGGTGAGAAACTGGATTTTGACATTACTAAACAGAATCCTCTGCCCCAGAAAGTGTGAATTTAGCAATCTGTTGACTTTAAGATTACCTTGGAGATAGATCACAGAATTTAAAATACAGTCACTCAGAAAGCAAAATTGCTTGGGAATAAAAAGGCAGTAATTACTATCACTCTGCAACTAGTGGGAAAAAAAGTAAGAAAAAAGTCTTCTTACTCTAAACCTGGAAACCTCAGCAAATATCCAGAGACTCTTCAGATAGCGTATTGTGATCAAAGTAGCAATCTTTAGGGTAATAAAAAACTTCAAATTTCTTTTTCTCTGTGTGTTTTAAAACCCAAACTACTTTGATTGCTTTTCTGTCTAAATTCAGTAAACACCCTTGACCTTGAATTATATTACTAGGGGATAAAAATCTGGTAGCTAAAAGAGAGCACTAAAAATGAATTTTTTGCTCTCTAACATTTTAAGGAACAATAGCCAATAGCAAATCAATAAAAGTAGTATGACAATCTATGACAAAGAAATTTTTCAATAAAAACCTTTAATATAATCAATGTTTAGTATATTTAATATCTAAAAACACATTTCTCAGATTATTATTACTGAAATATTTAGGAGTTTGGGAAAATTAGCTACAGAGAATATTTGGGAAGGGTTGCTGAGCATATAGCTCGGTGGCACAGCAGCTGCCTTGCACGAGGTTGTGAGTTAGATTCCCAGTACAAAAAAAAAAAAGAATATTTGGGAAAAGATATATGTATATATATATATATATATATATAAATATACTTCCTTGGATTTGAGCTTCAACTGTTTGGGAGAACTTTCTATATGAAACAATAGTTTTAGCTACTTGGCAAATAGATTCTGTATTTACATAGAATTGTTCCACACTGTATCAATCAAAACCAGTGAGCTATTTTTAGCAATCTCTCTTTTCTATTCTAATCAGCCTGGTATCACAAGATAGTGTAATGATTATTCTTTATCATATGTGTTACCCTTTCACAATCCCAAGAGAAACAGGTGGTACACCTAAATTAGTATAAATAAAGATATTATTTTCAAAAATGCAATTTACAAAGACAGAGTGGAATGTAGTTTTAATAGTGGAAAAATTATGGTTCAAAAAGTAAGAGTTTTAGTAATCTAAAAGCAAATGAATGAGACCAGGAAGTGTAATCGGAACCTAGAAAAAGGGGAAGTGATGAGAGAAAGAAATCAAGTTGGGAAACAGCCAACTGGAGCCAGCTTCACAAAGACGTTGCCAGCGTATGAAATACACTGGCCTGACTCGGCTTCTGAACTCTCGTCTCCAAGATGACATTGAAAGTCACTGATATACTTGTAGGTCTCTTACAGAAAGAAATCAGAGTGTACAGGGGTGGAGAAGGGTTTGGAGTGGCAGTTGAATAATGGCACACAGGAGAAACTTGTGTTTTTTTCATATTACGGATGACCCTTGCCTTACAATGGGATTATATTCCAATAAATCCAAAATAAATTGAAAATGTCATACATTGAAAATTTATATAATGCACTTAATTTTTTGATTATCAGAGCTTAACTTAGTATAATTTATATTAACCTTTAGTGGTCAAAGCCATTTAATACAAAGACTGTTTTATAAAAAACAGTGAATATATGATGTAATTTATTAAATACTATATACTGAAAGCCAAAACAATGTCGTGTGGGCACTGTATAGTCTACTGAATCCATAATATGTTGTTACACCATCATATAGCTGAAAATTTTTAAGATGGAACCGTAGCAAGTCAAAGATCTTCTGTGTGTGGCTTGGCATTTTGCTTTGCTCTTTCGAATAAAGTGTAAGCAGAAGCTGTATGTGTCATTTGCACACACCACTAAGGTTTGAGAACCATTACGTGTTTCTCCAGGCTCTGGATCTAATTGCCACAGAAATACATGTTTCAGGAATCTCCATAACCCAAGTTCCTGAGAAAGATTGTTGAGACAGGTTCTTAATTATAAGTGGAATGAAGAAGAATATACGTAAAACTTTGAAATTTAAGATTTGGCTGTTGATAGATACTGCTGTATTACCAAAAGATGAGCTTGAGTATTGGTCTCATAAACAATTCATTATTACCTGAGTGTAAGAATTTGCTTATTGAAGTACCTTATAAGTAGACTTATGAAAGTACCTCTTGGGACACACACATGCACACTCTCTCTCTCTCTCTCTCTCTCTCCCTCACTCACATGCTTTGATATCAGAAAGAATTATGGCTCACCTAAGTAGTTTTACAATTCTTTTTAAATAACCTAAAATGATCACATGTCTCCTGCTTTAATGTTCTGGAAAGATTTTTAGAGCTAACCCTTGAAGTCTGACAGTGATTTGGTTTTCCTTATTAAGAGTTATTAAAAGTTTCTTTCTTCATCTTTTGTCTGGCAGTCTTCTAGTTAGTGAGAACTATCTGTCAATATTATGTTGCACAAAATCAGTGACCACCTGATTAATGATAAGAAGATCTTACAATGTTATTACAAAAACTGAAGATGTATCTGTAATATTCAGGTTAAGCTGGTACTTGAGTAACACAATCTCCCCCAAAGCTTGAGCTGAACACATGGAATTGTATTTGCAACTGACATGGTACTGGTTTGGGGTCTATATGCTGAAGGTCTCTCAGCTTCTAAAGTTCTCATTTGCTTTCCTCTTGTGACTCCCTCTTCTTACTTGGTTTTCAAGGTTAGCATTGTTTCCTATAGGAAAAATACTCTGCTTGTTTGAATATTTTATGATACTCTAATTTAAATCAACTCTTCTCTACTCTCTGTGGATACATAACAGTATACCTCCAAGCCCATCTTGTAGATATGTGGGAGCCATGTGACCATCTCTAATCACAACGGGTTAAACTGTTAGGTACAAAACACTGCCATTCTCTCTTTCTCTGCTGCAACATTCAGAGACTGACTCTTCCAAACTTAACATATAGCTGTTCTTGAAGTGGTTTAAAAAAACCATAAAAATTAATATTTTCAGTTTTTGATAATGAAGCTACATATAATTTCCAGGCCCAACTCTGTTATTTATGAGAAATTGTTGTAGGCAGCTGAGTTAGTTAAAAATATAGGCAGTGAAGTGACAGGGCTGGGTCCTCAAAGCACCAGTGCAGACACCTGGCAGCTGCTGGGAGACTGATGCCTCCTGCTGTGGGCTAGGCCTCAAGACAAAAGACCAAACAAATGCACCCATATCCTGAAGACAGATACCCTAAACAGTTCCCATCCCCCTGGAAAAGAGTCACTGCTCCATAAGAATGTCTGCTTTCTACATTTGTCCCTAATGTAATCAATTTTACCTGAACTATTGATGTTATTGGCTGACTATAGTTATGTCCCACCTTATGCCCTTCTGCCTTGTTAGTTCCCAGTCTTCCCCCACTTTGAACCCATGGTTTTACTCTATAAAAGTCCCTGAAAAAGACAGTTTTTGGCAACCTGCTGGAGACCCCTTCTGTCTCCTCCAGACAGAAGCTTTCTTTCTCTCAATAAATATATTCTGCTCTTAACCTCTGATGTTCCTAAAATTCATTCTTTGGTTTTAAAAAACACAAACTCACAGACACAGTAGGTTAAGAGTTTCATTCCCCTATATCAAAATATGCCTTTAGCATGTTGATATCTGAATAGTGTTTTCTCAACTATAGAATAGGCTAGTAATGCCTGCCTTTCAGGGTCAATTTATGAAGCAAATTAATGTATATAAAGCATTGACAAAAGGAATGCATTTACTGGACACTCAGTAAATGGTAGCTATTATTGCTTGAAGCATCAAAGTACTTAAATTGTTACACTTATTACTACTGATAGACTACGTATTACATTACCAAGATTAAAACACATATGACAAAACTCTGTAACTGACACTGCTGTTCCATCTACATAAGCACCATTCCCATCACTGACCTTACACCTGTGTGCTTTGCTGATTTAGAAATATTATTTCCAAGGGGAAGAAGCTTCCATCAGGAGAAAAAAACAATGATACTCCTGAGCTGGAAGTTAAAAGTGCTGCCAGGCTTTAGAGTCAATTGGCAAAGAAGGGACTCACTGTTATGGCTGAGTACTTAATTCTGACTACAAAGGAGCAATTAAACTCCTGCTCCCCAGTGGAGACAAAGAAAAGCATTTATAAGTTAGAGTATCTCTCTTAGGTCATTTTTAAAGTATTTGCATGACTTCTGATTAAGGTCAATGGAAAATTACCAACTCCCTCCAGGTGGGCTAAAAATATCCTAGTCCCTTCAGGAACAATGATTTCGGCTGTTTCATCAGATGCAGACATGACCAATTGAGGGCAAAACTAATTTAGAATGGGTATGGAGAACATAGTTGTAGATCTCAGCTGCAATCACATGTGTCATCAGGGACAAACAATTATAATTGGAGGAGCACATCTTTATTAAAATTATATGTGTCCTAAACAAATACCTTGTTTTCTTTCCTGTGTTATCCTTTTCAGCTCAATATAAGGTTTATTACTACTTTATTTAACAGAGTTTAGTGCTAACTTAAAGCAGTAGTGTTTAAATTATAAGATATTAAGAGAAGAATGTTATTCAAAGATTTTCATCCTCTTACCAGCAGTCAGTGTATTTTGGCTGCATACAGGATGCTTGTATGATACAGGTGGAGAATGGTCTTGTTCCTGTTTACTCTCTTTGAGAGGATATGCATGATTTAAAGCAAGATGTATGAGTGCCAAGCTGTCAAGGGGCAATCTTATGATGGTTTAGTTTATGTGTCAACTTATCTGGACCCACAGGGCCCACGTGTTTAATCAAATATTATTGTGGACATTTCTGGAGGGACTTTTATGATATTAGCTGTTGAATTGTTGGACTTTGAGTGTAGCAGGCTGCTCTCCATGACTCAATGGGCCTCATTCAATCATTTGAAGGCCTAAATGGAACGAGATGATGATTCTCTCCCTAGCAGGAAGGAATTCTTCAGCAAATTACTCTCAGGCATGAATTTGCAACATCAGTTCTTTCCATGTCCCCAGATCTCCAGATTTTAGGCATATCCCATATATGTCAGCTAATTTCCTGAATCTCCCCAGCCCTAAAATTCAACTACACACATTCACTCTAGGTTCTATTTTCCTGGTTAACTCTAATACAATTATATACATAGAAAAAAATAACAATTTTTGAGATTGAACTAGATGTTATATATTTCAGATATTTTGATTTATGTCATTGATTTTATGGAAATTTTACAGGATCTAATAGAAATAGGTATAATTATAACTACTATTAGGATATTGAAACTGAGAAGGTCAGAGTAACACTCATTTTAATTGAAAAACTATTAATCTATTCCTGTAAATTATTTCTTAAATACTTTCTAGAATCAAATGCAGCACATATGAATCCATAGATAAATGTGAATGAATTAATGAAGTCTGTGGTATTGTGTATGTGAAATAATGCCATAAAATACCAAACCCCTCACAAATAGAAGACTAATAGCTGAAAAATGATAATATGTGAAGAGGCAAAATACTCCAATGGTGAGAAGTATACTTCACACATTTTAGGACTTATTTTAAAACACAGGACCCAATGAACCTGGTGATCTGCTAATCCACAGATAAGCTTGGTATTTGTAGTGCCTTCCTATGAGCTCAGCAAATATTCATTATGTGAGTGCTAGGCCAGACGCTCATAATCTAGTGAAAGGAATTAGGCAAGTGTACCAAAAACTATAACATCAAAAAGATTAAAGTAAATGCAATGTGTTAAAAGAAATACAATGAGTTGTCATGAAGACCAAAGAAGGAGACTGTATATTTGACAAGTTGTATCAAACAAGTGGTGTTGTTCTTCCAGATTGTCCCATCTGCTAGTCACTGAAGAGAGCGTACATCCAAATGCGCACCCTCCCAAGACACTGATGTTAGTGTCCAAAAGTTAAATGCAGACACAGGTGTGGCCTTGCCTGTGCCCAGCCTCATTCATCCCCACTTTGTCTTTTACTGTCAACCTTCAGTTTTTGACTATAATGGTGATTACATTTTTCCAACGTTTTGCACAAGTTCATTCCATCATATTCATTTCCTTATCTCTTTTTTTGTCCTCCATTGTTATTTTTTATCAGTATGAGTTTGCATTCCATAATGATTACATTCTTTCTGGGGAGTTGGTTTATGTATGTAACACATTTCAATTCTTTATTTTTCATTCTGTTTCCCTGCTCTCCCTGGCCCTTGCCTCCATTCCTTGATCCTTTTCCCATTTGAGGAAAAACAAAACAAAACAAAACATTTCCCTACTTCTTATTATCTGTAATTTATTTTTCTCTATTTTTCATATTTTAGGTTTCTTGCATAAGAGAAAGTGCAGTATTTAAGCTTGTGTGTCTGATGTATTTCATTTAACATTATGGTCTCAAGACACATGTATTTTCTTACAAATGACTCAAGTTTATCCTTCTTTATGGGACAATAGTGCATAGTGTATAAATGTCATGTTTTCTTTATCCATTCATCTGCAGATGGACATGCAGCCCTCTTTGAAAATTTAATTATTATGAATTATGCTGCTATAAACAAGGCTATGCATGTATCACTGTAATATAATGTTTAAGCTCTTTCAGAAAGATACATAGAAGAGCTGGGTCAAATGGAATTTCTAGTTTTAATTTCTTGAGGAATTTGCATGCTGTTTTTCATAGTAATTGTACCATTTTACAATGTAGAAGTGTTCCTCTTTCCCTGAAGTCTCATCAGCATTTGTTATTATTTGGTTTCTTGATGATAACCATCCTTTCTGGAGTAAAATGGAAGCTCAGTGTTTTAATTTACATCTCTCTAATGGCCAGTGATGTTGAACCTTTTCCATGTATCTGTGGGCCATTTGTACTTCTGAGTATTGTCTATTCATTTCAGTTGCCTAATTTTGATCATTTTCTTTTTCAGGGGGTCATATAACTCTTTTGAGTCCTTTATATCTTCTAGATATTAGTCCTTTGTCTGAGGAAAAAGCTGACAATATTTTTCTCAATCTATAGGTTGTCTCTTTATTCTGTTTGCTGTCTCCTTTGCTATGCAGAAGCTTATTAATTTGATATTATCCAATTTGCTGAATCATGGTACTATTTCTTGTGCCTTTGGAGTTCTGTTCAGAAAGTCCTTGCCAGTGGATATAACTTCAGAGTTTCCAGCTGTCCTATTCTCTTTTCTTAGTAAATGTTACTCATTCTTTCAGACCTAGATGAAAAGTCTTCTTTTCACTCCAGTCCATCTGAGGTACCATTGTCATTGTCTCATGGTACTCTGTTCATATCCTTCAGAGAACTCATCTCCATTTATAACTGTACACTTGGCAATGTAAGAGTGATCTGGCGTCCACAGAATGCAGAATCCATCCCCTTCATTTTTTTCTGTCCATTTTTAGGTAACATTTAGTGTGTGACACTAAATCTTGGGATGATCTCATAGCTCATCTGGACACTTTTGAGTTTTATAAATAGACTTTGAAAAGTATAAGCAAGTCTAAAATAAGAACTTTCACGGGTCCATTTACTGGATGATTCCACCATTTGGACTGTTGTTTCCTATTGCACAAGAAATCAGAACAGGATAGAGGAGGTAAACATAGGTTTTTTTGCACCAAAAATTGATTTACAATGTTTGTTTTTTCACATCCTCATGAACTCCTGTATTTTTTCATAATAGTCACTTTCATAACAACTTTTAAACGAATATATTAATTTTACTACATGCAGATTGTGCTTCTTTGTATCTGAGACAATGCAAAGCACCATTTAAGGAAGTTGACTGTAGCCCTCTCGATAAGCTATCTCTAACAGTTAAAATAAATATGCACCTCTCTCTACTTTAAACATGTCTTTTAATTTACTTTAAATAAAAAAATTCCATATTTCCCTATTGCAAATGGTTGAAATATATTGCACCTTTTAGCTTTGCAGAGATAAAAAAAGCCATTGCAAATACCAAATACCACATTTGTTAAAAGCTTTCTTGTGCCTATTGGAAAAAAGGACCAGACATTCACTGTGGATGTTTTCAGCCTCTTCTTTACCACCACTCCCCACCACACATCCCTCTGTGCATTCATATTTTGCCCCCTGTACTGGAGCACCTAGGGAACCAACTTCTACTTGTTAGTTCATTTACCCAGCATCTCAGAGATCTTACTTGACTCACAGTTTTCATTATACTAACATACCTTGCCCCATCTTTGCATTTGAAAGCATAACTAAATTCAGCTCTCCATTTGGTGACATCTGTCTAAAAATATTCTAAAGTACCTCAGAAGGACCAAAAATACAGGAGTTCAGAGGACGTGAAAAAACAAAGATGATAAGTCAATCTTTGGTGCCAATCTAGGTGTCATTGTCTGCCAAATAAAAGTGTAGTCATCCATGATCACATAACTCAGCAACAGTGGGTCTGTATTGCTCTGATTAAATATAATTCATTTATCATGTCATTGCTCTGATGTATGTGGTATTCTAATTAGCTATATAAGTAATTGTGTTAGGTTGCAAGAGAGCCATTAACACAGAGGTAGCTCAGAAAATAGCAAAAGAGAATAAGAAAGACCTAAAATAAATTAACTTCAATTCAAACTGCTGATTACATACAAACATTAAAAATGTGTCAAGAACAGCTGTCACTGAGTTACTGAAGCATTCAATATGGGTGCATTTATTCCTGTGATGCTTTCCATTACATGAAGTCTCAATCAAGCTATCTGATATATGGTTTTACATATGTTCTCTGCTTTCTAACTATAATTATTTCAGCTCTGTGCATAATAATCTTGGATATATACATTGTTGGAGATGAAGTGGGTGATCCTAGCTTTCTAGAGGAGATGCCCTAATGTATATTTCTCTGATTAGAAGTTTAACAACAAGTCTATCACTGTTTCAATTTAGTTTTGTTGGTGGTAAATTATGAAATTTTAATAGTAACAGTTAGTTAAATTTGTGGATAACTTGTACTATGTACACCAAAGACAAGGGAAATTATAATACTCTTAAGCATCATTCCAAAACTTTGCTGAACAATATTTTGTTGAATTGCATTACTTTATATGACAGGAATTTTGAATATGTAGCAAGATGTTAAATTATTAGTGGATTCACTGGTGGTCCCCCAAAAGTTATGGCCACACTTTAATCACTAGTGTTTACCATACTGGAAAAGGAAGTCTTTGGAAAAGTAAGTTGAGGAATTTGAAATGAAGTTTATTTCTTGGAGGGCTCTAAACCCAAAGATAACATAAAGAAACAGGAAAACTTGAATAAAAGAGGAAACACAGATATAGAAAAAAAAGTCAGGTAAAGATGGAGACAGAAATCAAAATACTAGGGCCAGGGATTTAGCTCAGTAGTATAAGTGCCTGTGAGGCAAGTACTAGGTCCTGAGTTTGATCCCAGGTACCAAACAAACAATCAGATTAATGGAGCCGCAGAGGATGCTGGAGCCATCAAAGGCTGTTAGAGTCAAGGGAAAATTGTCCCCTCAAGCCTCCAAAAGAAAATTAGGCTTGCTAACACCCAGGCTTTAGACTTTTGGCCTGTAGAATTGTGAGGGGTTTTCTTTTCCTTCTTTGATTTTTAAGCCAATGAATGATAATTTGTTACAGTATTCCCAGGAAATTAAAATAATACCAAATTATATACTTTTGTAGTATAGGTTTTATAATATTAATATATGTTCCTCTTCACAGTAAACTTAAATATAATTTGTTGCACATAACTGGGGAATCAGATTTTATGTAGTATAAACCTATTATCAAGTAAATGGGAAAAACTTCACCTAGAGATTCTGAATGGATTTTATTAGATTATTAGATTTTGTTCTATACTAACTGAAAGCTATATTGAGAATCAAAATGGTGGCACCCAAGCCTAGATTAACATATTGTCACTTCAAAGGTAGTCAGCAGGTGAGCCCAAAAACCCTGATTATCCAAGCTTTGTTGCATGAAGATTGATTTTTGAAGCAAAGACCTAGCTTTCTGTCCTAATTCTGTTATCTTCCCTTTACTTAAAAACCATAACTCCTAATAATTATAGAGCAGAAAGAAAAAGTTATCAGATTATACACATTATGCTTTGCAAAATCTGAACCTAATAATTAAAATGCCAGCATGAAAGGCAGAGCACAGAAGCACCTAATGTGTGGAGGAACTTTTTTGTGTATTTATATTGTATTATAATATCTTTTAAGCATCGGAGAAAAAAGCAGTGGGCAAAACCTTGAGGGAATAAAAGATACTTACGCTAATTCTGGTTAGTAACACCAGATGAGTATTGAGTGAATGAGGATGCATACATATTATTAAAATGAATTTGAAAATCCATTAATTAAGAAATTCTGATGGATACTTTTCTAAGTGTGTTTGTGTTAAAATCCTACTCAGGGATAATGAATCAGCCAAATTGCATGTTTTATATGAAAGCATTTTCTGTTCTTCAAACAATGTTCTTTTCTTTTTTTCTTTTTGATTTTTTGTATTTCTTATTTTAAAAATTTATTTTATTGATACATTTTTGATATGCATAGTGGTCACATTTAACATAGAGAAGTTGAACCTGTACGTAATATAGCTTTTAAAAAATTTTTAAGATAGTAAAATCCAACAAAGTAAAACAGAACAAAGCCAATCAAAACAAAGCAGCAAAATTAATACAGATCTTCAAAGCAGGACACTAGGAAAACAAGAAGAGCTAACATAGTATATCTTGTTATCTTCACAATAGTTGTCCATCCCATCAGGTATACAGCAAAATCAAACCAAAAACAAAACAGAATAAAACTAATTAAAACATAATATTAAATAAAGCAAAATAATCAGAACAAAACAAAACAATGAGAACAATATTGGATTTCAAAGACAAGGCAGAAGGAAATCTCCCATATTTGCTGTATCGCTTTCTGTCATCCTCCCAGGAGTTGTTCAGACTGCTGGCCCCAGGCCTGCAAAATCAATCAGACAATACAAACATTTAGTTGCTTTATGTAAGTCAACTCAGCCTGTCCTCTGAACCACCAAGTTGCTTACGGCTGGTGGGGTGAGAGGAGGTTTGATTCTCAGCCCTTGTGCTGATAGGCTCACGGGAGGTGCTGACTTTTCTCTTCCTGGGAGCCTCGGCTTGCACAGCTTACCAGAGAGGTGAGCTAGTTGGCTTCTTGTTGGATCCTCCCAGTCCCAGCATGGCTGATTCTGGGAATTATATCTTGATTCTTCTTTTTTTTCCCATTCCTCTCCCCTCACTTCAACCTTTTCATCCCCCTCTTCTTTATAAGATTTTGTTTCCGTGTTTTTCCTTCTACACTCTTTTTTCCATGAAACACAGTAGTAAGACTTAGACAACAAATTGTACCTTTGTCCCATGATCTAACCACTTTCCAAATGTGCTACCTACAAGTGCATAAGCCTCTGGGGGGAAAATCCTGATATAAACCAGAACACACTAATTTGGTACAGAAGTATGCCTCTTCCACGGATTGGAATATTGTAAAGAGGAGGATATTGTACTGAAATCAATTGTTCCCTGATTGATTCATAAAATTAATTAAACTTTGTCATTTTTATTACATTTGGCTTATTTTTTGTAAAACTTAACAAAAAGATAATAGAATTTATATGATAAACTAAATCACCAAACTATCCAAGTTAACTCCTGAAAACAATAAAATAAAACAAGTTTGGAGGACTTTTTACTACATAAATTTTTTAAAAATAAGACTTTATTAATTGATGCCATGTAATGTTGTAATGGACAATTGAAGCAGGGAACAGAATAGAAATCCCTGAAATGAACTCCTACAAATGTGAAGACTCAATTATACTATAACCAAATTTTTAGATCATTATTGAAATCATTATTACTCTTCAATAAATGACACTAAAACATAAGTTATCTATACAGGAAAAAAAGAAATTGAACCTCACACTATATGCACAAAGAAATTTCACTTAATTGAAACTCAAATTATGGAAGAATATCTTGGAGGATATCAAGTGAAGAACTTGTTGGATAATTGCTCAGTGCTTCACAGCATAAAGAGGTCTGTATTTATTCATGATAATACTAAAAACTTTATTGCATCAATAGACTATAACCACAAGAGGAGCCAATAATTTCTGGACAGTGTGTCTGTTCCTGAAAATCCTGGTTCCGGGTTATATGAGACTGCACAGAAGCAGGCAGACCATACTCTATGGACCTGGGACTTACTGACAAAAGTGTAGTCACAAGTATTGTCGCAGTCAGTGGATGGCCATGATTTGAGGCAGAGGTGACCTATATAATGGTCAGGATAAAGGAGACCTTGCCCAAGTTGTAAAATACCTGGTTTATCCTAAGCTAATGTCAAGGATATCCTGATGCTGAAAGCACAGGATTCAGACCTTAAGAGTCATGTAGCACTCAAACGGTTCTGGTTTTTGATAGTGTGCTGAGAAAATAGGGGGGAAACTGACCAGAGTTACTCAAGGGCATTCATGGTGATTATAATTTAAGATGTTATTTCAAGCTGAATCCCTATAAATCTCCAATATTCATAATTAACTAAAATGTGTCCATTATAATAAAAGAAAAATCAATGAGAAAAATTCATGCCAACAGGAAATCTGACACAGCCGGTTCTTGGAGTAGAGATGACCAAAGTGCATATTGGAACCCTAAGGAGATAGCAAATGTTTCCAACCGATTTTCAGAGGTTCCTAGTGGTCAAACCTGAAACAATTTGAGCAACAAAATAAAATATCATTAAAAAATAAAACAAATATCCATGAATCCATGTAGATCCAAGTCAATATTTTATTAAATATGTAAATAGTAGACTATATAAATCTGCCATGTAACCGAATTCCAAACAGCATGTATAGACTTTACCTCAATGAAATGAAGAATATTTTCATGCTTTTTAAAGGTGGACTCTACTACAGCAATACTCTGTACTAGGATGACTTCCAAGAATGGCATGGAGTGGGAGAACAGAAGAGAAACTTTACAGAGAATAAGCCTAGCAAACACCACCTCAGGCCAGAGATCGAGGTTAATATCAACAATGCTAAGTTATGTTGATAACATGTGTCTTTCATGCTGGCACTTTACCTGTATGGTAGTTAAAACTGTTATAAAATACAAATTTAATATGCAAGAATATTATCAATACACACACACACAGTAGGTGAGAATATATATTGTTTCAACCAATCTGTCAAAGAACTTGGTGTTATTTAGTAAGGTTGAAGATAGACAAAACCTATAACGGGGAAATTCAGACCCTGAGATAGTCTCAAAGGAATGATTGCAATCTTTTGTCAGGACTCATATGTAAGATTGTTGGTGAATGTTAAATAATGAAAATGGCACCGTTGTCCACCAAGAGCTGACTGAGTGAATCCTGATTTACTGAGTGACTGAGTTATTTACGTTAGTAAAAATGAATGAACTACAGCTATGCATAAATCTATGCAAATGGATGACCAGAAAAAAATGAGCAAGAACAATTATACAATAGAAGTGTATAGGTTTCATTAAATGAGCTTTCAACCTGCAAATACAAATTAATATATTATTGAAGAATAGTAGCATGTGGTAATTTAAAATAATGGAAACTGGCAAAAAGAATTGGATATGAGAGGCACACAAAACAATTCACAGTAAATGTTAACATGTTTTTTAGACTATATGATGGATAATAAATGTTGTTGAGTCAGCATCCTTTCATCCTTAAACATTTTAATAAATACTTTTTCTGTTCAAATGCTTTTTGTATCTGCTCAGTTGTTCTCATATACAATAACAATTTCTTATCCATTCTCAAACTGACATCCCAAGGACATCTCCTTGCATGTCTTTTTCTTCTGTGGGAGTGGAAAATCCATCAAGACCCTTAGTTTGAGTATAACAAAGAGGCAACTGTAGTTATTTCTCTCTGGTGATTACTTCATTTTGGTGCTTTGGAAGAGAGAGAGAGTAGTTCTTTGAATAGTTCACAGAATAAGCTTTGACTAATAATTCTTTTAAGATGATAAAACTACATCCTTTTACTTGTGTCTCAAAATTCTGCCCTTGGCAATTATATTTTCTGTTAAGTCTGAAGTCAAATGTAAATGTTTGTAAGACGAACCTTGAGGTGTTAAAGGAGGGAAAAGATGAGAAAAAGATTGTTTCATAATTCTTCAAAATTCATTTAAACTGATCTTAAATTTTTATATGTGAGATGGCTTTCATCTGCAGGAACATTTCTTTAGTCTATGCTATGTAGTATTTGTTTGTGGAGACAACCATCTATTTGTCTTTTTCTAGAGGAAAAGCACGTGGCCATAATCTAAATCAATCAGTACATCAGATTCCTCTTACTCAAAGTGATTATCTTGATTTGTTCATAGGTGATATATAATCTAATCTAAACTTACACATTTAAAAAAAAAACTTCAGCTAAAATTTCTGAGAAGCCTATCTTTCCCATGATTTCTTGGGCTGAGAAAATGTAAAATCCAGATTTGATAAAGCCACTTTACTTTTGGACAGAGGAAGCAGTTAATGCATCCAGAATTTTAAAAGGCAGATACAAAAGATGGATGGATATTTAAATACTGATAGTAGAATTCAAACCCTAAATTCAGTTGAAATTGAATCACTTCCTTATAGCTAACCCACTCATAAAAATACATTATCCTAATTGGTCTTTGTCTTACTATGGCAGAAGCACGAACTAAAAGTCGGAAGTAGTCTAAAGGTTGAACAAGAATAACTGAATGTAGAACATTTTATTTTAAGAAGGAAAAAACTTTAAAAATCAAGAATTAAAAAAAACAACAAAACAACAAAAAGAAAAGCAAAATGATAACAACAATGAAAATCAATGGTTTATATAGGATTTCAAAAAAGATGCTAGGAATTTAACAATGGTTGTTATATTGCATAATGTTATCTTCAAAGAAATAGGAAAGGAAAGGAAGTGCTCAAAGGGAAATTCTATTGTTTGATCAGTTTTACATGCCTGTATTTGGTAGCTTGAATACAGAGTTTCAGATTGTTTGGCTCTGCTGGTTTCTGTGATTGTACTGATTCTCCAGTCTCCGTCTGAATTGGAACAGGAAGGTAAGAGGCTAATTTTCTCCTGAATTTCTTCCTCTGCTAGGTTTTTTTTTTCTTTTCATTTTGTTTTGTTTTGGGTAATAGGAATCGAACTCAGGACATCACACTTGGCAGGTAGGTGCTGCACCTCTGAGCTATATCCCTGGCCCCCTCTCCTCTACTAAGTTCTTAAATGACAATCCACGTTGCCTTAATGGCTAGTGTAAAGATAGGTGCCAGGGATTTAGGAAGGTGTATTACTAGCTCTTCCTGATGTTCATTAGCACATACAGAACATATCTCTTCTTCGTTAGAAACTCCTTGTATTTGGATAGAGCAGAAATAAATATATCACCCCTGTTTTCATGAAAGAGCTCACCATTAGTGACTAAAACATATGTTTTTGGCATCAGATACTGGCTTCACTATTTATTAGTTTCTTATATCTCTAAGCTCAACTTCCTATTTTATTGGAAGGGATTCTAACATCACATCTTATATTTTTGTAGTAAGGATTTAATGACTTATTGGTAAGATTGCTTGACATATATTAGCATATAATTATGCTAAATATATTTCAAATAAATATAAATAAATAAATAATCATACTCCAAAAGGGAGAGAGAGAAACCTGTTGAATAGATAGTATATGTCAGGTGTTGTTTGATATTTTATTTAAATTATCATTTGGTTCCTTTGGGTTGGTTCGTTTTCAAAAGAAGATTACTCATTGGAACATAAGTCATGATGTGTTCTATAGATATATCAGCAGCAAAAATGATTATGATTAACCTCTAGGAGGCAGGACCATAGTCTCAGTGCAAGTGGAGCCCAAATTTTCTAATTTGTGAATTTATTGAACTCCTGTTTATTTTCCTTGTAGCTTCATCTCAAAACAGTGCCATGCCCAGATCACTGACTCTCTCATGAGTTAGGAGAATTTGTTCTCATAAAACCCACCCATTTGTTCCAGCCATGCACAGTATTTCTGCTTTAATTTGGCCTTCTGTGCCATCTCTGCCTCAGCATCTTGGTAACATTTAATGAGCAACCTGAGACCATTTTCCTCAACAGCTTCCTACCAGGAAGACATACCTATTTAAACTCTCCATCTCCCTGCTGCTTTTGCGACATTTTTGCTTTTCTGAAAGGAATTGCCTTTCATGTTCCTGTACTATGAAGCAGAAGCTGAGCCTTCCTGGCTGTCCAAGTTCTGATTCTGAAGTTATTATCGGGTACCCTGAGGCAAAGTGGTTGGAAGCCCTTGATGCCAGTACTTGCCCAGGGACCCCAGGCTGCTATAATTGCCTTTCTTATCTCCTGCTCAACACCTTAATGAGGACAGGCCATGTAGGGTTTCATTCACCAACCAGTGTTCAAGAGGGCAGTTTCTCATTCCATATAAAGTTGATCAAACAAAAGCCTCATCCTTAGTAGAGGAATATTGAGAAAAATCCATTTCATTGTAGAGTAGGCTTTCCCAGTGCAAAAAGTGGCAGCAGTTTGGTCAGCTAGGGGCTCATAAATGTGGAGACCAGAGAACTGTGACCTAAATGACAGATTCAGTCTCCAGAACCTGTTCTTCTTGTTATTAAGAACTGAGGTAGTGGGTAATGTAATTTTATAGCTCTCTCTGTACATTGCACTCAAAGTATCAACTGGGTTCTTGTCTAAAAATGTCACTTTGGTCACAGAGCCTGTGGTCTCTCATTTTAAGAAGAGTTATGTTCATTTAGTGTTTACTATGTGCCCAGTATGGGTCTAAGAGTTTTAACTTTAATAGCATTTTTATTACTCAAAGCAACCTCATGTGATAAGTATTATTCTTATGCCTCCTTTAGAGATGAAATTATGAGAACTTCCCAAATTCACATAGTTAATAGGTGATGTTCCAACCTTAAAACTTAGGCATTTTTTTTCAGTGCCAGCAGCCTTATCCACACTGGCTCAAGATAGAGTCTGAGAGTGATCGGTTCCCCAACATCTGCACACAGCCATGTGTGATGGTCACCCACGACCACAGCGTTCTTCTCTAGCTTTCCCTTCTCCATTACCACGCTACCTGTGCCCTTCAGCCTCAGTAGTAATTTAAAAGACAGAATAGCAGAGGGCAGAAGCTCATTTTTTCAAAAGGAGAGCAAACATTTTTTTAGAAATGGAGAAAAAGTTGACCACCACAGAAGAAAATGGTATAGATACTAAGACCTAAGTAAAGAAAGGCAACTGCAAAATTTTAGATCACCTCCTTGAGAAACTCCAGTTCCTAATTGTGACCAAGTCATACCTGCTATATTTCTTGCTATTTAGTTACATTTCTTCAGTTTTCTACCAGAAAATGCCCTCTAACATAAAATACCTGAAAATGACTTCTGCCCCTTACAGTCACATGATGACTCTGCCAGACATCTATCGATAGAATTTGTCCAGTAGTTTTTAGTCTCAATATTCTGTGTTAAAGTATCCTCTCTAAAGACAAAAACCTTAACCATTCTATGCATTCTTCATGTTCAGTAGAACATTATCTTTTCTGATTTTGACTTTCATCTTTTGGTATTTTTATAGGACTTAGTTAATTTTGGCAACCTAGTGTTCATTTACTCTACTACTTGATTCCCCCCCCCCACTTTTTGCTGACAATGAACCATCTTCATCTTAGTCCATCAATTTTGGGAAACTTGAAAGCTGCGATCCAAAGACAGAATTCTTACATTAAGTACTTCTAATGCTCTGGATTGGTTGAGAGTTAAATAAGTGGACTAAATCAGTTCAAGCAGAAAAATCAGAATGAAATTTAGGGAATGTTAAATCAGCAGAGAAGTTGTTGTGGGGTTGTGATAACTATACTTTGCTTTCCTCAGAAGAAAAGTAGTCAAAGAAAAGTATCATTCTACAAAGGAGAGATAGATATTACTATAGCCACTTTATTATATCCTGGATTATTAGGTTGCTTAAAACAATTTTTTCATTTATTTTAAAAAACAGAAGAAAAGGATAGAGATAATACAGAATTTCAAAAAATGGTAATTTAACACTAGTTAATGTATGGCATATAAGGGCTAAACATATTCGCTGGAAGAAGGATCACCTCTTTAATAAATAGTGTTGGAAAAATTGGCTTTCCACATGCCGAAGACTGAAACTAGACCCATGCCTACCACCATGCACTAAGCTAAAGTCTAAATGGATCAAAGATTTAAATATTAAAACAGAAACACTAAATCTACTGGAAGAAAAGGCAGGCAGAAATCTTGAAGACAGGAGTAGGCAAAGAGTTCATGAACAAAATGCAAAAACTGCATGGGATGTACTTCAAATAAACTAATTTTTTATTTTTAATTTTAGACTAGTAAATTTGAAAATTTTTTACTTTTATTGTTAAATTTGAAAGTAAAGATCCAGAGTACTATATACACTATGATTCCATTATTGTAACATGATGAATTCCAGTAAACCTCTCTGCCCAAGCCTGTAATCAATCTATCTAATCATGAAAAACTGTACACCAAAATTAACACTAGTTATCTATGGGTGAATACTGTGCAGGTGGAGCTAGAGTAAGACAGTGAAGGAAGAAGTCATGATAAATCATACTGTCAGTATATTTAGGCAAAGTTATTTATAATTGCATGTGTATATGAATAGAGATATACGAGAGTATGATCAATGAAATGTTGATAATATTTATCATAAAATGGTTGAATTTTAGGTGATTTAAATTTTTCTTTATAATGTACTTCCAGTGTTTTTTTAGTTAGAACATAGCATATTAAAAGAAATGTCAGCTATACAAGAGAAAAGTGCAATATTGTTTTAAATATTTTCCTATTTTTAATCAACTGATGATTTAATAATAGCTTTGATAATAGCTTTTTGGGCAGCACAAGTTTGATAATGCTTTAAAATGATCCCTCATACACTGGTTAAAACTTGTATTAAAGTTGAGTACATTTCTTTACAGGCTATGCATAAAATATAGGGATTAATACTGTAAATCTCTAAAAAGGGTACTGCATATTTAATAGTTGCTAAACTTAATGGACTGTAGAATAACCCGTGTAAATCATATATATGGAATACATTTTGGGAAAGTGAGAAAACAACAACAAAAAATGAAAGAACTACTGAGGTTCAAAGACATATACTTTGTAATCACGTTCAAGACATATGATGTATTTGATGTATGACTTTGGACTCATCAGTTGCCTTCTCCTGTCCCCCTTAAATTAAGTATAAAAGTTGTACATTCTAAGGTCATTGTGAAAGTCAGTTGTAATAAGTAAAAGACACACTATAATGAACCTGCATATTTGCAGGTCATGTACATTTCCTCTTGTGATATCTGTTTTCTAAAAGTTGAAAAATAAGGAAACAATTTACATGTTACACGTATTTTGTATTATTTTTTTACACCTTTCTTTACTGTGGTTACCAAATGCTAACCCTCCGTCTTGTATCCACACTTCTTTCTTTTCTCTCTCTCTTGTTTTCTTTTGTACTTCTTTGTTTTGTTCACCGTTCTGGAGATCAAAGTCTGCGCCTCACATATGCTAGACAAGTGCTCTATCACTGAACTACATCCTCAGCCCTTCAAAAACATTTATTTTGAGATAGGGTCTTGCTAAATTGCTAGGCCAGGCCTCCACTTGTTCTCCTTTCTCAGCCTTTCTCCTTTCTCCTATTCTCAGGGGTTACAGGCATGTCACTGCTATTCTCTGTTGTAAAAGCAATCATTGTGTTTTTTATGTAGGAACAAAAGCATAATTAATTCTGCCTGAGACTGAGAAACTAATACCTTAAAGAAGTAGGCATCTTCAAGAATTAGCCGGAGAAAAGGACAGTGGCATAAACAGTCAGTTTCTCTCTGGAACTTGAAATAGCAGTTTGCTTAGATTGCTCTGGGGAGAAAAGTGGGGGTGAATTGTGACAAGGAATTAAGGCTGCTCCACTAGACCAAGACAAGAGAGAGGACTGGTTCCCTTGTCAGTCAGGAGGAAGAAACAGGGGGCTTGGGACAAAAGGTTGAATTCTTTCCAACTCATGCTGTCTCTATTCTACTCTTCCTTCTTCCTTCTCAGATGTGCTTTTGTTGTTTTCCTCTGCACAGGCAGCTGATGTATCCATAGTGCCTGTTGTTGCATTTCTTTAATTCATTGTCCCAGAAAAGATTCATGACGGCCAGCTATAATAAGGGATTTCTAGAAAGTATCCACTCCCAATCCAGTGTCTGTTTCAGTCAGCAACTACATTTGGCTCATTCAGACATAGTCAGCATCAGGAAACACAAATCCTTAAGCTTCTACAGATGCCCTCCCACCTGTCTATAAGCCAAGGGTTAACAAAAAACTCAGAAAAGGCTCAGTGTTTTTGTCTTGGTACTTGTCCCTAGAAGTAGCTTTCTAACCCTAACCTCTCTCTCACATTCACTGCTTCCTTATCTAGATGTGATTACTAGTTTATTGATCTCTCTGCACCCTATTAGATCTGTGAGCTCTTGTCAGAATAGGGGCATTGCTGTAGCATTGGCCTGGGTCTTTGCCCTCAGGGTCAAATGTGCCTGAATATCTGTTTAAATGTGGGTGTTATCAATTTCCTATGGGAGTTGACAGCTAATAAAATAGGGATAATTCTAGAATCCATTTTCTTTTATTTTAAATGCATTTTATGACTGCTATTTCGGCAACAGTATTAACAGTTTATACCAATGATATTGAGCCCTTTAGAGCTTTCAATGATACAAACAACTCACTGTAGCACGTGCACCATAGGTTACCACCATTGTCTTATATCATTCAGGTTAATTTGCATATGTGAATCTTTAAGTACATAATATCTCATATATTTGGAGTAAAAGAAATACAGCATAATGATAGTACAAGATATGTCACATAAAATCTAAAAGAATTCATTGATCACGCACACTGTGAAATAAATAGAGATTTATTGGATACTAAAATATGTGCCAATCGTGTTGCTAAATGTTACCATGCATTGCCACATGTAATCTTCATAAAAATCTTCTGAGTCAAGCACCATTTATATTCCCACTCTGTAGGTAACGAAGCTTGAGGTGTTCACATGTAGTTCTTATGGATTCAAAGCCAGATTTCTTCGAGCCTAGGCCAAATCTTCAGCACTATGCTGGTTCCCCAGTGGAAAGTTCATTTTCAAATGAGAAGACTTTGAGATCTGACTGCTATTAGGAATATTCTCTTTGAGCATATTGATCTCTTCAAAATGAGATTGTATTCTACCTCAACTGAAACCATTTTTTAACTTCTTACAAATTCATCTATACCCTTAGTCACCTCCCCATATCATGCTTTAGCAGAAGTTAGGCAAAGCTAAGCTTAGCACCTTAGAAACTTGACCAATTATTTCCCTCCTTGCAACTGAGTGGCTACCAAAACATCACCATAGTTTGCATAAAGAAGTCTCAATCCAAATAATCCTATTTTAGAATTTCATTGTAAGTTAAAATTAAAGAGACAGTGCCCAACAAAATAGTTCTGAGCAACACAGGAAATGTGGCTTAGAATTTAAGCTAGATTCATTGAATGAAGTTAAAATACAATGAAAGAAAGCTCTGAGATGTCATAGGAAGCATCCCTTAAAGAAGTATTAATGCTCATGTGAGCATGTTGTTTCTTAAGTGCACTCTTAAAGCAGTCATTTGAACACAAATCACTTTAAGTCGTTTGTTCTATATAAATAATTGGTCTGTTCACAGTGAATAACATAAAATGTTAATAAACCTGGAAGCTTCAGAACTAGCAGTATATTCAAATAACACATTTTGCAGCCTATGGTATTTGGAAGACTAAATCACATGGATAGTTATTTGTATTTCATTCTGACCCGCAGCAATGTAACACTTCAAATTCTATTTAGGTGGATATTCAGTTATATATCTAAATAACTTTAAATGCCAGCTATGTGATTCTTTTTTGATGAAATTATTTCAGTGTTTTAAATTGAAGTGACTTTAACACATTTTACAACCACAAAGCAAATTAGTGTTATCCTTTTATTTTTTTTCCCCTAAAAATTATGGTGTTTAGATTCATGTGCTTTAAGCTTTCTTCTCAACTGGGCATATATTAGATTTTATAAAAGAGCTTGTACTTAATCTTCTGATGTGCTAAATAATACATAAAATTGCCTCCTGATTTTCTATAGATTATCTATTAAGTAGAAACCTTACTACTAATTTCCAATGGAAGATGATTTTAATTCTTCATAGTTTTCCTGAGCTCAAGAAGGCAGGGATAGTAGGATAAAGTAGTCGTGCTATTTACTTTAAGAAACAATGAGTGGAAGCATAAACTACTTTTATATGATGTACTATTTGAATCAGAGTACCAGGAATTATCATTATTTACGTATTCAAATGACAAATTGCATTTTTCTCTATCATCAAAGACTATTTAGATGCATTATTTTTTCTAAATATAAGTTCTCTTAAATTTACCATATTAACTGAATTGTCTTTTTTTTTTATTCCTACCTGTTGCTTGGAATATCATATTGGTTGGTCATATGCATACACACACACACACACACACACACACACACATCTACCTACTAGATAAAAGATGTGTTAACATTACAACTCAAAATTAATTGAATAATTCAAACTATGATCTAAGGCTCCAATTTATGGTTTCCAGGAAATGTCATCCAAGCCTTTCATAATTTGCTTTTGATGCAGTCATTTTAAAATGAGCAATTCTAGATTAATTAGAAATTAGTCTCCTAGAAATTTGTATGTAGCAGTCAGGATATATCTGAGCAGAACTTATGTCTCTGTGCACAATGGCATTATTTTGACCCTGCACCCTGTGGAGAATACAGAACTATTCCTCAGTCGTGAATACAAGATTCTGTTGCCCAGGCCATCGTGGCTGGTGGACTGTTGCTATCTCTTTTCACACATAGTACTATCCTGAAAGCTAGGTAAAATACAGGGTGACTTTTTATTTTCTTTCAGAAAAACAAAGGCAAATAATATTTCCTTCTGCCCTCCTGCTACACAAGTTTCATGAGGCTTGACTCAACTCAGAAATTGACAGTATATATTTTATTGTCAGTGGAACTTTCTGAAACAAAAGTTGCTATCTTTGCTGAAAGATATTACCTAAGAAAGTCTAATGTTTCCTAAGATGATGTGTGAGAAACAGGATGTGTTTAATATCTGAAAACTTCTGACTACCATGAAGATCATATTTGCACACTAGCTGGTAACTGAACAGTGATTTCCATATTTTTGTGAATTCAGTTTAACAAATGTCCCCAGCTCAATCTGTTTCCAGGACTCTCTCCTGACCACCAACCAAACAACACATACTTATGGATACTCCTCTACTGGATTTCTTTAATGTATATGACTTTTCTAAGAACAATTACAGAATACACTCAACCTTGGTAAGAGAATTGGCACAAAAGATCAGCTAGAGTATTAGCAAATGGATCCACTGATGAAGTCTGCCATCATGTTTCTCTTCAAATGCTAAGAATTTCAAATATCACTTGCAATATTAAGAATATCAGTGCCTGTATTGTGTTGAAATTTAACCATGGATGATCCACTTTCTTCTCTGAAACTTGAAGAGGCAAAAATCATAAAATTTTTAGGATGAGTCAAAATATTTTTGAAAAATTAAAAGAGGATCAGAGTACATGAAATTATCTAAATGGTGGTAGTTGAAGGCAAAAACTCCCTAAATACTCAGTCAGAACACTGAACACCAAAACCACATTCTGCCAGGTTTACTAACATCACTTACCATCCCTTTGCCATCATTAGCATGCTTATTTATTTTTGACAACTTTTATGCACATGAGGGATGTTTGAGGAATTCAAGGAAAACTCTTGTCAAAAACAGATGAAACAGAAAATAGAACCATGTGATAGCAATTGTGAGATGGCAGAGTAATAAGAGAAAAGAGATGGAAATCAGAGTTTGTGATCAGACTTGTTAGGACAAAACAGATTGCTTTGTAAAGACAGTTCAAAGTGCTCAGGGGAGGCACTAACATCAGCTACTCCATGAAAGGTAAACAATGTGTGGCTATTAAGAAATTAAAGAGAATACAGTTGTGCTTAACATGATGGGTTTTATCTCTTTCCTCTGCTCCTAAGAGGTAATGTGTCTCTAATGGTCATTTGTTGTGAAAAGACATGAGTGCAAAGAATATCATTATTGGATATCAAGAGACATTTTCTACTGTGCAAAACAGTTCTTCAGATTACTTGGCATATAACATATTTGATTATTTTTTAGGAAACTGTCATAATAAGGAAATAGGGAGATACAAATTAGTATTTATATTCACTTGCCAGGTTTTTAGAACTGTGACTGACAGGGGAAAAATCATCTGGAAAAAAATGACAAAAGGCAAGAAACAAAATAAAGGATTCTTAGCTAATGTCTTGGATAGTAACTGAACCAGAAAAAGCACAGAACCCGCTCAATCATATCAGACAGCTTCCTATAATGGGTGAGTCAAAGAAATGTTAATTTATATAATGAAATAAAGCAAAACAAAAAAAGAAAACAAACAAAAAGCAATCACAAAGCCAAAACAAACTGACCTACCATGGGCTGAGTAACTGCATCATAGATTAGGTACATTGGACAGCTATCAATTTTCTGCCTTACTAGTCTAGTAGAACCAGAGAGAGATCAATTCTGCTAAGTTACATCAAATAAATTGCTAATCAGAAGCAAATTACTAATTATCTGACAACATTAAAATCTCCAGGTGCGCAAATAATCTGTATTTACTTGTATTAAAACTTGAGATTATGAGTACTTATAGACATTTTCTACTTGAACTGCATAAAGCCCATGGCTTATATGGACTCATTGTGTAGGTCAAAGGTAGGCAAACTACTGCCTGATATCCATTTCTGGGGTGATAACTATACTTTTGTGTGTGTACTGGGGATCAAAATCATGACCTTGCATTTGCCAAAGAGGTGCTTAGGCCACTGAGCTAAATCCTTGGCCTGAGATAAATATTTTTGTAAGTAAAGTTTTATTAGAACACAGTCAGATTCATTCATTAACTTACTAGTTATGATTGTTTTTGTCCTACAAACATACAGCCTAATAAGCTTGAAATATTATCTCTGACTCTTTACAGGAAATGTTTACCAAACTCTGACCTAGTTTCTTAGGATTCAAAGTGTGACCCACAAACTATTTGTTAAAGGTATAATAATTGAAGCTCTTACCAAGAAGTACTATTCAGGATCATTATTTTCACATAATTCCCTGGTGATATTTGAGAATCAGTGACTTAAAATAGAATTGGCTTCTTAGTAAGGCTGAGAAAATGCTTGTTCTATCAGTGAATAACAAGATCAATATAGAACTTGAACACAATCACCAGTGGAATTTTTATTATGTGTAATGCACTTGTCTGAATCTAGAAAAGGAGCCAGAGAAATACCTCTTGTCCTCAAGGAGTTTAAAATTTACTTAGAGCAAAAAAACAACAGATGTGAAATAATTAGAGAATACTACAACAGAGCACATGATAATATGTATTTTGCAGATGGTAAGTGATGAAGCAGAAATCACACTGGAATCTCAATGGAATATGAAAATACATCAGCTATAAATGACTTTGGACTGATGAGTATGTTGTCTCAGATAAGGTTCATAAATACAAAACTGAGGAGTGAAGAGTCCCTTATTTTATCCAAGAGCTTTGTGAATTATGAAGAGATGGAATATGCTCAGACAAATGGTTCCAAGGTTTTTAGCAGAGCCAATAAATATGTGTGCACATGTGTCTTTATGGCAAATAAATTAGGCTCTAAATCAAGGAACAAAACATAGAACTGAAAATTCCACCAGTTAAATGTAACAAGAAATACCTGAATAGCCTTTGATGAAATAATTGATAATGACATAGTGAATAAAATATCAACAGTGAAATTGACTAGGCAAATCTCATGTTTTCCCATGTTAAATGTTAATATCATAAGAATAAAGCAATTACAAAGTCATAATCCTGTTGTCTTTTGTTTTTTACTACTGAGTTATTTGTAAGCTCTTAACTTAGTAGTTTGATGTTAAGGTTTTTTTTCCTTTTAGGATTTCTCAGAAAATTCAGATGTGTTTTTAACTTTCTGATGATTAGCTACTCAATATAATTAATATTCAAGAAAAACTGAACAACTGATCTTTAAAGATGCTGTCACCAATCTGTCTGTTTTGTGTTCCTTTATGTAAGGTGTAGAGACTACAATTTTCTATTTAGTGTCTCAAAATCAGTGGCTACTGACCAAATTGGTGTCAAACTGACTTCCAGAGTTGAGGGAACAACATTTTTTTGTCACTTTTATAGTTGTGATAGTAGAGAACAGTCACTGGCAGACTCTGTCTCCTTCTAGGAGGTGAGGAGCTTTGCTCTGCTATGCCCTGCCCAGAACCAAAGGAGCTAGCTATGTATGGAATGAAACCTGTGAAATTCTATGCTTAAATAAACCTTTCCTCCTTTAAACTGATTTTCTCCGGAGTTTTGTCAAAGTGATGATAAACTGATTAACATGGTGAGGTTACAGAAGTAGATAAGTTTGAGGGTTCTCAAAACTGACTCCGAATCTTCCAGAGGAGTTATATACAGATACACATCTCATGGTGCCATATCTTTCCCTCCAACCAGTAACCCAGGCTGTTGATTTGCTAGTTCTGAGTAGGAGCCGCCAACTTTTTCTTTTAGTGTTCCCAGAGTGTTGTAATTTGGGAATTGCTGGATTAGATTATTTCACTGATAAACAGTTTGTCATGCTTTGATTTCACCGAGCTAGACAGGGCTAGTGAGAGAGGTTTATTATTCTTTATTCCCATATTACATTGACTTCTCTTTCTTACCCCTTATTTGTTCTGCACACATTATTATTTTCTAAATAACTGTTGCAATAATAATTCCAATTCTATAGTTTAAATGCTATCTGAAATTTTTATCAATGAAAAAGTTGGACAATTAACAGGTAGCTATAACTTCCTGATTTCAAAGTAAGGAGGGACTTATTGTTTTTTTTTAATTAAATTCTGCATTCTGTATTTATTTAAAAATGGTTAATTAATGCCTATTACATACCATGCACTGTTTTAGGCAGTTGGGCTAATGGTGCTAATAAAATAGATAAAACTTTCTGCCTTCACCAACTTTATATTTTAGTGAATTTAGCTTTTTCCCCTCAGAGAATTTATACATTATTTACCAAAATCCCTGTGATCATCTCCTGCTTACTTGCTTTGCTATGATTTGACTTTGATTATTAATTCCTATTTTTCCAATGTTTCAGTGACTTCATTTTTCTGTAACTGTTCTTGATCTTTCTCTCCATTATCACGAATATGCACTTGTGTCTTTCAGGGCTTTTCCTAGGCCTCTGCTCCAGGGAGCTCTAGTATCTTTAAGTCTGTATCTGCTAAGTAAAGCAAATAACAACATTTTAAATGTTAAAAGAGGGTACTATATAAACTCTGTGTAAGTCAATGCTGTTTATCATTACATATAAAAGAAAACTCAAGTCATGCTGACTTGAGCAAAAAACACTATTTATTGGCTTAGACAACTGAGATTGTTTATCTTCAACTGCAAGCTGATCTGGGTCTACCAAAAAATTCATTCAGAAACCAGCTTCTTTATTCCTCTTCTTTTCCAGTGTGCTGTCATCATAGGAAGACTCTTCTCACTTGGGATAATAAAGGATGTCCAAGATATCCTCTGATTGCCAAGAATCCTCTAAATACAGACCCTTAGGATGCATTTGTTTCTGCAGCAACAAGTTGGAACAATTTGTATTAAACGTGTCTACTAAGGAAAGTCATTAAAGATTTGGTGCCTTAGAATTGATTGGGGTCTGTTCACATAAGTACCATCTGCCTGCTATGTAACAAAATTCAGAGATAAGTAGTTCAAGGTTGGGTATTGTTTATTTAAACCCCATTATTTATTTAAATAGTTAAGCAAACCCGTTAAGGCTGTAACAGCAAACCCATTAAGGCTGTAGGTACCTCTGAGATCTAAGTTACCAGGTACAATATTTTTCCAATTGCTGAGGGCCAATCTTACAAGAGAATTTTCTAAGAATGTTCCATGTCAGACCTGATATTAACCTTTTCTGGGGACATGATAGCAATGGCTATAGGTGGGTTTGAATGTATCCTTTCTAACTCTGTATCTCTTTCCAAAAAGCTCCTCATTCCCAGGAAAACTAGAAAAATGTCTGATTCAAAGACTCGTTAAATGTTTTCTAAATTCAATTCGTTCACTTCCTGACCCCACAAAAGGCCACATCTACACTTCTGTCTCCATCAGTGGGTTCATAGTTCATGGCCTGTGAGCAGAAGTGAGGTGCACATGATGGCATCGGAAACAAGGATTAAAAATAGTCAGCTCAGACAAAGGATGGAGCCTGATCTGCATCACAACTTTGGGAAGGACCACTGATAATTATTTGAGACTTTGTTTGAGAGATAACTTAAAAGAGTTTTTTTTTAAACCATTACATATTTTGGGTTAATTTTTAACAACAGATTTCACAACTCTGTCTAAGAGACATGGGAATCACTCTGAATACATTAGATTAGATTGCTTAGTTGTTCTGATGCAGTTGTTTCTGCTATTTTTTGTGTGCATAATGGGGGTGTTTTTAACCCCTGGTGAGACTTAGGTTATGTTTTGCCTCTCTAGAAGGTTCAGTACTTCTCAAAGAACTTGGGATGAGTTCAAGTGGTGGTAGTTGTGGTGGTGGTGGGATATTTTCCAAAAGACCATTGGACCATGTTAGGAAAAAATGATTGAGTGTAGATTGAACTGCAGATGTCCAAGAAATTATGTATTCACTAAGGCCACTGAAGTCTCCCTTACTTTTTCCCTGAAGTCCTTAGCTGTGCTGGCATTCTGTACATTTATGGAATGCATGAGTGAGTGCATGAAAAAAAATCAGCTGGAAAACTTTGCCTTTCCAAGTACAGCATTATTTAAATGAATTTGAATTATCTTTACCCTCCTCCTTTTTGCTGCTGTTCAAGCATAACCTAAACTGTACTTTAAACTGAGCGTGGATTTAATGACTCAACACCATTCTTTTGTAATTACCTTATGTTCAGGATATATCTATAGAATATTCAGATCTGCAGGGCTCTTGGAACTAACGAATGAATACAAAAACAAAACAACCACAACTGCAAATTATTTATATTAACAAATCAAATAGTGGCATATTCCCAACACAAAGAAATAATCAATATCTAAAGAGATTATACTAATTACCCATATCCAACCATTACACATTGTATACACATATTGAAATATACAATCTGGGGAGCTGGGGCCATGTGAGGTGAGCTTCTGTGTACTTGCACTGGCTCAGAAAGAGCTTTAGACCATTGCCCCCAGTGGTTTGGAACCATCCAACTTCCTGAAACACCAGAGGTTGTAAGGGAGTTTCCTCAGGCCTGAATGGAATGAAGGTCTAACAATCTTTTTTCAATCTAGGGAGCAGAGGGCATGTGAGGTGCATTCCAGCATGCCTGTGCTGGCTCAGGGAGAGATTTGGACCACCTTCCCCATTGGTTAGGTGCCTGCCCAGCTTCCTGGAACATGGGAGGTGACATGGGAGGTCCTACGGGCCTGACTGGGCCATGCTCAGTGACGTCCATTCAGTCCCAGGAGCCAAAAGCACATGAGGTGATTTCCAACATGCCCAGGGGAAACTTTGGAACATCATTCAAACCCCAGAAATATAGGAAAATGACAAAATGAAAGACAAAATGCAACCTCAAACTTCTAACCCATCCTAAGAAAGCCTAGGAGCCATGTACATAGAAGAAAATATAAGCCATACACTTGAAATGCCTGAAATGATATCAACTGAAATAAACAAACAACTCTGGGAAGCTATAAAAGAACTCAAATCAGAATAATCTTCCAAGTAAAAGAAGAAATAATAAAAGTAATGAAAGAAATGCTGAACACATCTAAAGAAGATACAGTTAAAAAATTAGAGGAACAATGCAAAAAGATGGAAACCCTGAATGAACAATATAAGAAACAGACAGAATGCATGAAGCAGATTAAAAGGGATACACAGGTAATCAAAAATTCCATTGAAAGCTGGCAAAAATGCTTCAAAGAAAGTGAAGATAGAACTTCAGACCTTGAAGGAAAGACTGCAGCTAATGAACAGGAAAGCAAAGAACTTTTAAAAATAACAAGGAATCAGGAAATAACAATTCAACAGTTGCAAGATGATGCAAAGAAAAACAACATAAGATTGATAGGGATAATGAAAAAAGAAGGGGACACAAATGATATCAAGGGGCTATATATAGAAGTAATAGCTGAAAATTTCCCAAACATGAGAATGCAAACTGACATACAGATTAGTGCAGCATATAGAACTCCAAACAGCCATAACCAAAATAAAACTACATCCAGACATATAATAATCACCATCCCAGAAATCCAACATAAGAATAGAATATTAAATGCTGTTAGAGAGAAAAGACAACTGTAAAGGAAAATCTATCAGAATCACAGCAGACTTCTCAACACAAACAATGAAGTCAAGAAAAGCATGGAGTGAAGTATTTCAAATCCTAAAGGAAAACAACTTCTAATCCAGACTGATGCACCCTGCAAAACTGTACTTCCAAATGGATGGAGAAATAAGATACTTCCATAACAAGAACAGCTAAAGAACTTCATGTTCACCAAACCAATACTGCAAAGAATACTGAAAGACATTCTAGATACACATAGGAAAAAACTATGTGTATCTAAGCAAGGAAGACAATTAAACAGAGTGGAAAGGTAAAGATGCACCAGCAGAAAGATAACATGTCAAAACAAACCAATATATATCAGTTATAACCATTAATGTAAATTTCCTCAATTCACCAATTAAAAGAAACAGATTGGCAGATTGGATCAAGAAACAACATCCAACCATATGCTGTCTACAAGAAACTCATCTAACCCAAAAGGAAACTCATAGACTGAAAGTCAAAGGATGGAAAACAATACTTCATGCAACAAGAAACTAAAAAAACAAAACAAAACAAAAAAAAACAAAACAGGGGTATCTAGTCTGTTTGCAGACAATATGAACTTCAAACCAAGAATGATGCAAAGAGATAAAGAAGGTCACTACATACTAATTAGGGGGAAACTTAAAGAGGAAGAGATAACAATCTTAAATACATATGCACCAAATTCCAGAACCCCCAGCTATACAAAACAAGTATTAACAAAATGAAAAATCAAATAAGCAATAACACAATTAAACAGGAGACCTTAACATGCCATTCACACAAAAGGACAGATCAACTAGACAGAAAATCACCAAAGAAAAAACAGAACTGAATCACACCTGTGAGCAAATGGACTTGATAAATGTATACAGAGTGTTCCACCCTACAACATGAGAATATACATTCTTCTCAGCAGTACATGGGACATTCTTTAAAATAGACCATATAATAGCCCACACACCATACTTAAGTAAATGCAAAAGAATTGAAGTTATCTCATGCATGTTATTGGATCATAGCTCCATGAAACTAGAAAGTAATGATAAAAGAAACTGCAAAAACTGCACAAACACATGGAAGTTGAATAATGCACTCTTGAGCAATCAGTGGGTCTCAGAGGAAATTAAACAAGAAATTAAACAATATCTACAAGCAAACAAAAATACAAATATAACTTACCACAATCTGTGGGAAGCAATGAAAGCAGTCCTCAGAGGAAAATTTATTACAGTGAATTCCCACAACAAAAAAACAGAACAAACACAAATAGACAACTTAATGCTACACCTCAGACATCTAGAAAAAGTAGAGCAAGTCAAGCCCAAAGCCAAAAGAAGGGAGGAAATTATAAAGATCAGAGCAGAAATCCAATAGAGACTAAGAAAATTATACAAAGAATCAATGAATTAAAGAGTTGGTTCTTTGAAAGAATAAATAAAACTGATAAACCCTTATCCAACCATATTAAAAAAAGGAAAGAAAAAATTCAAATTCATGCAATAAGGAATGAAAAAAGTGAAATCACTACAGACCCTGTGGAAATACAGAAGATCATCAACACCTATTTTGAAAACCTCTACTCTCATAGGTTCAATAACTAGAAGAAATGGACAGATTCCTGAAACATATGAAATACGAAAGGTGGGTCAAGAAGATATAAAACTGTTGAACAACACAAGTTCTATTAATGAAATTGAAAATGTAATTAAGTCCTTACCAACAAAGAAGAGCCTTGGTCCAGATGGATTCACTATGGAATTGTATAAGAAATACAAAGAAGACTTAATGCCGACACTCCTCAAACTCTTCAATGAAATTGAAAGGGAAGCAATTCTTTCTAAGTCATTCCAGGAAGCAAATATTACTCTAGTACCAAATCATGAGAAAGACCCAACTAAAAAAGAGAAATACAGCCCAATCTCCCTAATGAACATAGATGCAAAAACTCTCAATAAAATATTGGCAAACAGGGTGCAGCAAATCATCAGGAACATTATACACCATGACCAAGTGGGATTCACCCCAGGAATGCAGGGATGGTTCAACATATGTAAATCAATAAATTTAATAGAGCATATTAATAGAGCCAAAAATAAGAACACATGATCATTTCTATAGATGCAGAAAAAGCTTTTGGTAAGGTCCAACACTCATTCATGATAAAAACCATACAGAGAATTGGAATAGATGGTCTTTACCTCAATATAATAAAATTCATCTATGACAAACCAACAGCATTATATTAAATGGCCAAAAAGTGAAAGCCTTTACCTTGAAATCAGGCACAAGACAAAGATGTCCCTTATCACTGCTCCTATTCAACATAGTACTGGAAATACTAGCCAGAGCAATTAGACGAGAGAGAAATAAAAGGAGTAAAGATAGGAAAAGAAGAAGTTAAATTATCATTATTTGCAGATGACATAATATTCTATATAGAAGACCCCCAAAACTCCATTGAGAGACTCTTAGGTATAATAACTAAGTTCAGTAATGAAGCTGGATACAAAGTCAATACTCAAAAATCAATAGCATTCCTATACACTAACAACAAAATCACCAAGATAGAAATAAGAGAAGCCACACTCTTCACAATAGCATCCCCAAGAATGAAATACTTGAGAATTAATCTAGAGGCAGCCAGCTTGCTGCCCTGGTAAGCAACTGGGACTCACAAGCCACCGCCATTCCAGGACAAGAATTATCAGCCTTTCTTGAGCTCTGCATCTTGTTGGAACGTGGGGTGCTGGGAGAACAGGCAGCCAGCTTGTCACTCTGTTAAGTGGCTTGGGGCCTGCTGGTGCATGGGCAAAGAATCAGACATCAATCCATTACCCCTACTCCATTAGCAAGTGGGAGCCAGAGGTCTGAGTATCTCTTGGGAGGATGAATGTATGCAGTGTGGCAAGTAAGGGGGATTTCCTTCTACCATCTCTTTGAAGACAAATATTTTTATCACGGTTTTGCTCAGATCTGATTAATTGTACTGCTTTATTCAATATTCTGTTTTTATAAGTTTGATATTTCCTTCCATTTTGCTCTACCTGATTGAAAGAACAGCTAATATGAACAGAACGGGATGTACTACTGTGCCTATTGCTATTGTCCTGGTGACCTACTGTGAGGTTCTGTGCCAATTTCACTGCACTGCCTCACATGGGTTGGTTCTGTCTTGTTCTGCTGTATTTTGCTACTTTCAAAAAAAAGTAGATAACAAACTAACAAAATTACTCCAAAAAAACTCCCAACTCCACCAAAGCTGATCCATGAGGAGAAACTCAAAAATAAAACAACGGAATAATATAAGGTGATAAAAAAGTAAATAACAACAACAAAACAGGTCATTAAGGTACTGAGCAATCTGAAACAGGATATAATTAAACAGATAATGAACTTATCAAAAGCAAAAGGAGGAGAAAGTGTTCTAAAGGATATAACTGCATTTATGTTTAAGTGTGTAGGATTGATAACCATGTTGCTAAATTTTTATTGGATCATTGAACAGAACTGTTTTCAGTCTCACTGTTTGAATGTCCACTTTGTATGCTCTAATTTTGTAACTTGAACAACTATGTCTAAGAAGACAATATGCAATTTATCAACTAGTGATTTCTTACTGTTTTTTTCTGAAAATCTGTTTTGTTTCTACTCCTTTTTCTGTTTTGCTTTTTTTCTCTTTAAATAAAATTTAAAAAAAAGAATTAATCTAATGAAAGAAGTAAAAGATCTATTCAGGGAAAATTATAATACCCTGAAAAAGAAATTGAGGAGGACCTCAGGAAATGGAAACACATCCCTTGTTCATGAACAGGAAGAATAAATATTGTGAAAATGGCCATTTTCCCAAAATTGTTATACAGATTCAATTCAATCCCAATCAAATACCACTAGCATACCTCATAGATCTAGAGAAATCACTCCTAAAATCCATCTGGAACCAGAAGAGACCTAGAATAGCAAAGGCAATTCTAAGCAACAAAGCCAACACAGGAGGCATCACAATCCCTGACTTGAAGTTATACTACAAAGCTACTGTAATAAAATCAGCATGGTACTGGAATAAAAACAGACTTGAAGATCAATGGAATAGATAAGAAGATACAACTACAATTACAAACACACTCAACCACCTTATCTTTGATAAAGGGGTCAAACACGTTCATTGGAAGAACGATAGTCTCTTTACTAAATGGAGCTGGAAAAACTGGGTCTGCATATGCCAAAAACTAAAACTAGATCCATGCCTGTCACCATGTATTAAACTAAAGTCTAAATGGATCAAAGATCTAAATAATAAAACAGAAACACTAAATCTGTTGCAAGACAAAGTAGGTAAAAATCTTGAAGACATAGGGGTAGGTGGAGAATTCATGAAAAATAATCAAACTGCATAGGAAATACTTCCCAGAATCAATAACTGGGATCATGTCTTATTAAAGAGTTTCTGCATGTCAAGAGAAATCTCCAGCATAGTGAAAACAAAACCCACAAATTGGGAAAAAATCTTAGTGAACTGTCCCTCAGACAAAGACTTCTGTTTAGAACTTATAAAGAATTAAAAAATATCAGATCCCTGAAATTCAAAGACCCAATCCAAAAATGGGCATCTGAGATGAGTACACAGTTCTCAGATGAAGAAACTGGATTTTAATATGTGTAATATCATAAACAATTTTTTTATGGAAAATGAGATATTATAGTAACCATCATTCATTTTCTGTTATTTGGTTCACAATGCCCTGTAATACTTTCATTCTCTTGAATGATTTTATACTATTTTGTTATGTTTGATATTATTGTGTGTGAAGCTATGCTCAACTATTTCAAAGAAAAGAGACATTGTGGTAACTACTGTTAATATCTAGTTGTCTTGTTGTGAAGTGCTGTGTTGCTTACATTGTTCTGTTCTGATTTGCTTTGTTCTGTCCTCTTTTGTTTTTTTCTCTTTAAAATTTAAAAAAAACTAAAAATATCCTACCATATGCCATAAGCATGTATAATTATGTCAATTAAATATAAAAATAAGTTTTGTAAATAGTGATACATAAAAACTGACCAAAGTATATATTACTGTAATTTTGGTTTTACTTGTAAAAATTATTAATATTATACAAAAAGGAAAATAAGTGCCATTTAGAAACTTTCTTGAGGAGAACTTGGTATGTACATTAGCTCATTTTCCTTCAAAAGTACATGTGCATGTGAGTGAGTGTGTGTCTCCTTTTATTTTACAGAATCTAGTAGTTAATGCTAGCACAACTATTGCAAAAATGATCCTCATCCTCCTGGGAGCTGACAACTTTCTGAGACTATGAAAGTATCCCAAAAGTGTGGTAAAAAAGTACTTCTTCTCTCCTGGAAGCTTTTCAGGTGGTACTCAGGAGTCTTTTCCTTATTAATCTTCACTGCTTCTTACTTTCTCCTCCTTCAAAATATGCTGATGATCATATACAATTATGTCCCAGTTTCCAGCTCCTTTTCATGTCTAGAGTAAATTCTTACTGCACTACACCTTCTAAACTAGGTGGATACCTATCATTTTCAGAATGAAGCATGCATTAGGTGTATTGTAAGCACATGTAACATAGATTCCATAACACCTGCTACATTGTGAGCCACAAGCTATTGTTATTATCACTGTTGCTTTTACTGTAAATTGTTTTTAATAACAATTTGAATGTGTTATTTAATGTGTTATTGGTTTAAAATCTCTTTCCTCATCAAGGATTGATGAGAAGGATAAATGGGTGGGACAGAGGACTGAAAAATATATTCTGACATGCCTTTATATTTTTACAGGTTTCGGGCCACACTTCAGGTCATAAAAATGTATTTCATCAATTCTATTTATATATCTTTATGATTATCTTCTCATGCCATTAAAGATTCGAATGTAAAGTGACAACATGGAAAAATAGTGGTGTTTTACATATCACTTTGATCTAGGTTCAGCTTTCAAGGAAGAAATGATTTGCATTATGAACTTACTCAAGAATTACTACTTCCTTGAACCTATTCATCTAACTAATGTGCATTGGGCCCTATTATTGCCTGGACTACATAGTAGATACTGTGGTTATAAATAGAGTAAAATATTAAATATTGTTTCTGCTTTCATAAAGGTTGAATTCTGGACAAGAATGATTTGTTAAATAAATACATAAGCTTAACAATACAGTTTGTAGGGAAGAAAAATTAGAGTAATGAAAGATAATGCTTTCACCACCTTAACTAGTCTTGAAGCTGTAACAAAAAAAGACAATTTATGGAAATGTTTCTAGGAAAAGGTATTTGGACTGAGAGAATTAAACAATCAACAAGAATTAATAAGTAAAGAGGCCCAGGAAGAAGACTTTAGGTAAAGAGTAATTCATGAGCAAATGTCCTGAAGTAAGAATTAGAAAACCTGTCTAAGAATGAGAAAAAAAGCCCAAATAGTTGGGAATTAGAGGAGACAGAAAGAGATTGGTGAGGGACATGAAGTTAGGGAGAAAAGCTTTCTTAGTTCTGAAAGGATTTTTCACTTTATTTGCTAAGAAATATAAGCTTTATGCAATTGAATTAAAAAGCATACCTATCCAAGGCTCTGTCAGCCCAATTAAAAGAAGAATGACATATTTCTTTGAGGATTATGAGATCATATTAAGTAAGAAGGAATTATCACTAGTATTCAAAAATATTGATCTGCAAGAAAATAATTACTTGCATGCACTGGTATGACTTGCAGTGAAGGAAAAGTACAGCATTTCTCTCTTAGTTCAGTGCACATATTTCAGAAAGAGGTTACTGTAGACTTGGACGGGAGACAAAGACCAGAGCATGATAGTCTGTGATCCTATGTATGTTTTGGCTGAGAAGAAAGTAAGAATGGAGGAAGAATGACTGGGGAAGAACTCCTGAGTACCTAATGGAAGCATCTTAATATTAAATATACTCTTGAAATGGCTACAGAAATCTGTAATTATAAAACAAATTTCTAGGGAAATAGTTGGTCACTGTATTGATCAGAACTTTAACTGGCCTTTCCATTATATCTTTAGTATACCCAAGTACAGAGAATTAGCATTGCTTAATAGATTTTCCTACAAAACGTCTTGCCATATTGGATTCATTTGTAGGGAAAAAAAGACAGAATTTAGTAGAATGCTTGATAGTGAATGAAGGTTGGTAAGCACTGATGTATAATGGGGATCAAGTTAGAGAGTGGGCTGAGAGGAGGTAGGGGTTGAAATTCTATGGATTTTTAAAGTTAGGTCAACTAGAGGAAAGCAAAAGTATGATAGCTACCTGTAGTCCACAATATCTTTTGTACTCTAGAATTTTGCATAGTTCTCAGAAAAGAATGTCCTCTGGCCAAGCACTCACAGGATATACATAGTTGTAAATTTTGCAATGAACAGGTGAACAAGAAGGATTTATTTATATGATGTAATTTATGTGATGTCCAATAAGAACTAAAGTCCATGTTGTCTTCACTATCCATCTACACTATCCAATTAAGGGTAACTGAACAACTGGATATTTAGAAACAAGTACTTAGCAGCATGAGGATTGTTTTGTTTACTACTTTTCTGGATACATGACAGGATAAATCCTGTATATATTATACAAATATACATCTATATATTATATATAATATATCTCTCTATATATAATATATCTCTATATAATATATATCAATATAATCATGATCTATCTATAGTTATCACTATCTATACATCTATCTAATCTATACTACATAGAAAACAGACCCAAATTATGTCTGTCTCCTATGTAATAGCGCATTCTTGGAAGATTCCAAGTTGTTAGTTCATTTCTTAGATTTCATCAGATTTTTAAGTACTCAGGCAATGGTTCTTGTTCTTTATCATGCAACAATATAACCCAGGGAACTTTTCTACTACATATTGCTGTATTCTGTCTTTAAGACTTCTGATTCAATTTGTCTGAGTTCAGGGACAAGAATCTGTGTTTTAAATAATTATTTGATGCTGCTGTTCTTAGAATATCATGACCCTGGAGACCACTACTACTTTACATTTGGATTTAGCCAGGGAGAAATTTGAGGTTTAGGAAAAAGCCATGAGACAAAGTAGATATAATTAGAAGGAATCCATTAAATGTTTTGCTAGCCTTAATTCTGATACTTAGGGAAGTTATTTAGATTATTTACATTTTATCTCAAGTTCTCCATTCAAATATAATAGGTATTTATTTTACCAGTTATATTTGCCCTAAAAGTGCTCTATTTTTTTAAAAATGGAGATGAAGTGAATTTTAATTTGAAAATTTCATATGAACATTACAGAGGTGTTACAAGCTACAATCTGAGAATCAGTCTGACAGTGACTCATCTTTCTGTTAAAGAAAATAAAATGTAAAACATTAGTCACACATCTCTGAATCTGGACAGTTTATTTTGAATCTCAAAGCAAGTGTTTTATTTAGAAACATTTGGATTACTTTTGTTCTGAAGCATTGGATGTCTAGACATTCCAGACAACACTGTTTTAGTTTATTCCTTAACTTGATAGATAGGATGTCTAAGTTAAGATGTATGAAAATAGAACTGAAATAAATTATGTGTCCAAAAGCAATATTGATTTTTTTCCTCCAAAAAAACCCCTATATTGTAACATCAGTTTAAATAAAAGACCAAATAAGAGATACTGGGAAAAGATAGTGGCTTGAAAACTAAATTTACATCACCCTTTTGCTTCATAAATTATTTTTGATTCATTTCAATTTTAAAAATTCATTCTATCTGCACTATTGTTTAACTATAATCATAAGCAAATCTGAGATTCTGTTTTCAAGTGTCAATCAATACTGAAATGAGTATTTTTATTATACTAATATTAAAATTTAACATATTAAATTATATTAAGCCTAAGCATCAGGTATCTTACTACTCTTACACTTTCTGTTGAAACTTTGTAAAGATAATATAAACAATGTTCATATTTTCAGAGAACTTGCAGCTTTACCTAATGTTACAACGGTGTTCCTTCTGAATACATTTTCTGTAAATTCCTAAGCTAAAACAATGTCTTCTATGTAAATGTGGAAAGTGCTGAAAAGTGTTTAACAACTGAATGTCTGAAATAATAAGGTGATTTAAACAAAAATAAACTCAAAGATTGACTTGTAACACATTGATTTCTGCAAGATAGTCTATGGCACCTTAAATATGCCTGATCTTGTCTGAATTTCATGAAATTTCCCCTGATAGGGCTGGGTATATAATTATTCAGTATCCATACTATTAAAAATAGAGAGACCTCCACTACTGGGCCCACCCCTCTGCTGGGAACATTGGGTAAGCCTGCTGCAGGCCTCAGGCACCCTGGACCCTGATGCTGGGTCCACCTGGAACATTGAGGGAGCCCAACACATGCCTGAGCTGCCAGGGGACTGCCGCTGCTGGGACCGCCCCTTGGGGAACCCACCCGCCTCCTGGATCTAGTACTGCAGTTGATCTTTGGATCCAATCCCTTCTCCTATAACTTTGGAATACAGTGGATTACCATGCTGGATGGATAAGAGACTTAGGAACACCTCACCCAAACAGAAGATCTCAGCAGGCTCCAGTCAGTATGGTGAGTTTGCCCCTAAAATAGAGCTCCACAATAGGTAAATAGGAGTGGAAGTTAAACTCCCCCCAACTACAAGACCTTGGCAAACCTGGTAAGAAAGTGGGTGATCCACTCCTTCACACAGAGAACACCAGACAGGTTGGGAAGTGCACCAATAATGCCCCTCCCAAATTAAAAGAGCTTATGAGACCCCAGTGACACAGTAGGGCCTCTGCTGACACAAACACTATAACCAGGGAGATCTGGTGACCTGCAATAACCTGAAGATATAGCAGGAACTAAGAGTTGACCTGCATCAATACTTCTAGGTTAGTTAGCCCAAAAAGAATATAGGACTCATCTAACAGGCCCTGTAGGAGGAATTCAGGTAACTGGATCTCCTTTTCATTGTGGTACCCAGCAATTTGTCAAACATCAACCACACAGTAGGACCCCAAGACTCACACTGTGGATAGTTGTGGCTGTTGGGATACAAAGAACAAATATTTACCCCAAAGATGAAAATGACTAAACAAAAAGGCAAAATGCAATCTCAAACATCTAGACCATCAGGAGCAAGTACAGGTGACAATGAAACAGAGGACTTTAAAAGTCATACACCAGAAATCTCTGAAAAGATAGCAAATGAAGAAAAGAAACAAACCCATGATGCTATAGAGGAACTCAAATAAGAAATAATGTCTTATGAAAAGACAGAAATAAAAACCTTAGTAAATGAGTTGCTCAACAAAGCTAGAGAAGAAATAGATAAAAAATACAGGAGCATGGGAAATTTATTGAAACTTTGAATGAACAATTCAGAAAACAAGCACAATCCATGAAAAAATTTCCAAGAGATATCCAAGAAACAAAAAATTCTATTGAAAGCTGGCAAAACCGTTTAAATGAAACAGGATAGAGTTTTGGACCTTGAGGACAGGATTGTAGATAGCAACCATGAAAGGGTAGAACTTATAAAAACAACAAATCAGCATGAAATAACAATCCAGCAGCTTCAAGATGATGCCAGGAGAAACAATATAAGATTAATAGGCATCAGTGAGGAGGCAGGAGACAATGCAAAGGACATATCTTAGATATTCACAGAAGTAATTGGAGAAAATTTCCCAAACATGGGGAAAAATCTGATATACAAATAAGAGGCATATAGAATGCCAAACAGTCATAACCAACATAAATCTATACCCAGACATATAATAATTAAGATCTCAGACATACAGCATAAAAAAAGAATACTAAAAGCTGTCAGAGAAAAGACACAACTCACCTATCAAGGAAAGCCTATTAGAATCATGGCAGACTTCTCAACACAGACTTTCAGGTTAAGACAAGCTTGAAGTGAAGTATTTCAAGCCCTAAAATAAAACAAGTTTCAACCCCGACCGATGTACCAGCAAAATTGTCTTTTAAATTTAATGGAGAAAAATGATACTTCCATGATGAAGAACAACTGGAGAAATTCATGTCTACAAAACCAACCTTAGAAACAGTGCTGAAAGACATACTAGATAGTGATAAAAATGATCACAATATCTAGAACAACAGCAGAAAGAAAGCACCAGGCAGGACAAGAAATTAAACATGGGTGAAAAGCAAGAAACCAACAACAGAAACACAACATGGCAAAGTCAAGTCAGTACATATCAGTGATATCCATAAATGGAAATGGGCTCAATCCACCTATCAAAAGAAACAGGTTGAAGGAATGGAACAAGAAACAGGATCCCATGATATACTGTATACAACAAACATGTTTAACTCAAAAAGAAACTCATAGATTAAAAGTCAAAGGATGGAAAATAGTATTCCATGTAACAGGAACCCAGAAAAAAGCAGGGGTAGCTATCCTATTTGCAGACAATGTGAACTTCAAACCTAAAAGAATTAAAAGAGATAAAGGAAGCCACTATGTACCAATTAGTGGAAAAATACAAGAGGAAGAAATAACAATTATAAATATATATGCACCAAATACAGGAGCACCCAACTATATAAGACAAATACTAATGGACATGAAAAACCAAATACACAAGAACACAATTATAATAGGAGACCTTAACACCCCACTGTCACAAAGAGAAAGGTCAACTAGACAAAAAGTCAGCAAAGAAATAACAGAGCTGAATCATACCTGTCAGCAATTGGATTTAGTGGATGCTTACAGAGTGTTCCACCCAATCACATCAGAATATACATTCTTCTGAGCTGCATATGGGACATTCTCCAAAATAGACCATGTACTAACCCATAAAGAATTCTTAACTAAATGTGAAGGGAGTGAAATTATCTCATGCATAATATCTGATCATAGCACACTAAAATTGGAAATGAATGGCAAAAAAACTGCAAAACCTGCATAAGTACATGGATATTAAACAACAACCTTCCAAATAACCAGTGGGTTACAGATGAAATTAAAGAGGAAATAAAACAATACCTACAATACAATGAAAATGCTGATAAAACATACCGTAACCTATGGGATGCAATGAAAGCAGTCCTAAGAGGCAAATATATAGCAATAAATAGTCACATCAAGAAAATGGGACTAGCACAAATAAATAACTTAATGCTATATCTCAAGCTTTGAGAAAAGGAAGAGTAAGTTAAACCCAAAGTTTATAGAAGGTAGGAAATGATAAAGATTAGAGCAGAAATTAATGCAATTGAAACTAAAAAAAATACAAAGAATTAATAAATCAAAAAGCTGGTTTTTTGAGAGAATAAACAAAATTGATAACCCCCTACACAACCTTATCAAGAAAAAGAAAGAAAAAACTCAAATCCATGCAATAAGGACTGGAAAGAAGGAAGTTACTTCAGATCCCATAGAAATTCACAGAGGAAATGGACAGATCTCCAGGAACATGTGAACTACCAAAGGGTCAACCAAGGATATATAGCAATTTTGAATAACTCAATATCAGCTACTGAAATTGAAAATGTAATTAAAAACTTACCAACAAAGAAAATCCCAGGTCCTGATGGATTCACAGCTAAATTCTATAAAAAATTTAGAGAATATTTAAAGCCAATACTCCTTAAACTCTTCAATGAAATTGAATCAGAAGCAGTACTGCCTAACTCATTCTTGGAGGCAAGTATCACTCTGATACCAAAACCAGAGAGAGACCCAACCAAAAAGGAAAACTATAAACCAGCCTCACTAATGAACATTAATGCAAAGATTCTCAATAAAATATTAGCAAATAGGATGCATCAAATTGTTAAGAAGATTATACACCATGACCAAGTGGGATTTATTCCAGAAATGCAAGGATGATTCAACATATGCAAGTCAAGAAATGTAATGCACTACATCAACAGAGTGAAAAATTAAAATCACATGATCATCTTAATAGACAGAAAAAGCTTTTGATAAAGTCTAACACCTTTTCATGATAAAAACACTACAGAAACTCAGAATAGATGCTATGTATCTCAATCTCATAAAGGCTATCTATGACAAACCAACAGCCAACATTATACTAAATGGACAAAAACTAAAAACCTTCACTCTAAAATCAGGAACAACACAAGGATGTTCACTATCACTCTTCAGATTCAATATAATTCTGGAAATGTTAGCCAGAACAATCAGACAAGAGAGAGAAATAAAAAGTATAAAAATAGGAAAAGAAGAAGTTAAATTATCACTATTTGCAGATGACATGACACTCTACTTAGAAAACCCCAAGAATTCCATTAAAACACTACTAGTGGCAATCAACAAATTCAGCAGCATAGCTGGATACAAAATCAACACTGAAAAATCAATAGTGTTCCTGTACACAAACAAAAAACTCACCAAGAGAGAAATTATGGAAACGTTGCCTTTCACAATAGCATAAAAAAATGAAATACCTAGGAATCAACCTAACCAAGAATGTAAAAGACCTATATACTGAAAATTAAAAAAGGAGGTTGATGCTCCACTGTTGGTGGGAATGTAGACTGGTGCAACCATTATGGAAATCCATATGGAGAATTCTCAGAAGACTAGGATTGGAAGCCCCATTCAATCCAACTATTTCCCACCTGGGTATTTTCCCTGAAGAACTGAAAAGTTGATATCACAATGATGTATGTGAACCCATGTTCATAGCTGCACAATTTGTGATTGCTAAATCCTGGAAACAACCAAGATGCCCATCAACTGCAGAGTGGATGAAAAAGATGTGGCATTTTTATACAATGGAATATTACTCAGCTATAAAAAAGGATGATCTTGAGGCCTTCATAGGTAAATGGAAACAACTTGAGACTATCCTCATTAGTGAAATAAATAAGAATCATATTTATAAATATCATATTGTGTCTCTAGTGTAAAAAGTAAATAAGAATGACAAGTATAATAAAACCAAAATGTGTAATTGCTATTGTAAAAAAGAGAGGAAAAGAAAGTGCTCTAAGGGATATAACTGCACATATGTTTGAGTGTGTAAAGTAGATGACCATATTGCTGAATCTTTGTTGGATCTTTGAGCAGAACTGTTTGTAGTCTGACTGTTTGAATATTTGCTATGTACCCTTTAACTTTGTAACTTGAACAACTACATCCAGGATGACAGTACATAATTTATACATTACTGATTTGTTAGTGGGGCTTTTTCTCATTTTCCTTTTTCTTTCTTTCTTTTAGAATTCTGTATTGTTGCTACCCTTTTTTTTTTGGTTTTGTTTTTTTTTTCTCTTCTCTTTAAATAAAAATTTAAAAATGTATAATTGCTATTGTAAAAAAAGAGGAAATAGGAAGCACTATAAAAGATATAGCTGCATGTATGTTTAGGTGTGTGGGATTGATAACCATATTTCTAGGTTCCTGTTGGATTGTTGAACAGATCTGTTTGCACTGTCACTGCTTGAGTGTCCACTTTGTGTGCTTTGGTGTTGTGACTTGAATAACTATTTCTAGAAGAACAGTGTGTAATTTATCAACTAGTGATTTCTTACTGTTTATCTTCTTTTCTTGAAATTCTGTAATATTTCTACCTTTTTCCTGTTTTTTTTCTTTAAATAAAAAAAGGAGGTTGAAAAGGATATTAGAAAATGGAAGGATATTCCTAGCTTTTAGTTAGGAAGAACAAACATTGTGAAAATGGCCATGCTCCCAAAACTCTTATACAGATTTAATGCAATCCCAATCAAAATACCATTGACATACCTAACAGATCTATAGAAAACACTACTAAAACTCATTTGGGAACAGAAGAAACCTAGAATAGCAAATATAATTCTGGGCAAAACAGGCAAGGCAGAAAGCATCTCAATTCCTGACTTCAAACTATACTACAAAGCCACAGTGATAAAATCATCCTGGTACTGGCAAAGAAATAGACCTGAGGATCAATGGAACAGATTAGAAGATGCAAACACTACTACAAAGACACTCAACAACCTTATATTTGACAAAGGGGCTAAACATATTCACTGGAAAAAAGATAACCTCTTTAATAAGTGGTGTTGGAAAAATTGGCTTTCCACATGCCAAAGTCTGAAACTAGACCCATGCCTATCACCATACATTAAACTAAAATCAAAGTGTATCAAATATCTAAATATTAAAACAGAAACACTAAATCTGGAAGACAAAGTAGGTAAAAATCTTGGAGACATAGGGTAGGGAGAGGATTCATGAATAAAATGCAAACCACATGGGAAATACTTCAAAGAATCAAGAACTGGATATCATATTACTAAAAAGTTTTTGCACTCCAAAAGAAATGACCAACAAAGTGAAAAGAAACCCCACAGAGTGGGAAAGAATTTTAGCCAGCAACCCCTCAGACAAAGGACTTATATCCAGAACATATAAAGAACTGAAAAATACCAAGGCCCCCAAATTCAAAGACCGTCTCCAAAAATGGACATCTGAGATGAACACACAGTTTTCAGATGAAGATATACAAATGGCAAATAAATACATGAAGAAATGTTCACTGTCACTGGTCATTCAAGAAATGCAAATTAAAACAGCATTGAGATTTCATCTCACCCTGGAAAGAATGGCTGCCATCAAGAAAACAACTGATAACTAATGCTGGCAAGGCTGCTGGGAAAAAGGAACTCTTCTACACTGTTGGTGGGAGTGCAGACTGGTACAACCACTGTGGAAATCATTATGGAGATTTCTCAAAAAACTAGTATTGGAAGTTACATTCAATCCAGTTATTCCCCTCCTGGGTATTTTCCCAGAAAATTTGAAAAGGTCATGTCACAGTGATATATGTGCACCCATGTTCATAGCAGCACAATTTGTGATAGCTAAATCTTGGAAACAACCAAAATGCCCATCAACTGCAAAGTGGATAAAAAAATGGTATTTTTATACAATGGAATACTACTCAGCTATGAAAAATCAGGATCTTGAGGCCTTTATTTGTAAATGGAGACAACTTGAGAATATCCTCATTAGTGAAATAAACAAGACTCAAAATAGTAAATATCACATTGTGTCTCTAGTGTAAAAAATAATAAGAATGGACAGAATAAAGGTATCCAAAAAGTATAATAGATACAAAAGTATAAACAGATATAAAAGTATAATAGGTGTAATAGATATTGTAAAAGTGAAAGAGAAGGAAATTGCTCTAAAGGATATAATGGTATGTATAGTGTGTAAAATAGATGACCATATACTGAGCTTTTGTTAGATCATTGAACAGAAGAGTTTGTACTGTAAATGTTTGAGTGTCTAACCATATTTAATGCTTTGATATTGTAACTCTAACAACTATTGTTAAGTTGACAAGGTGTAATATATGAAATAGTGATTTTATGATGTCAATTTTTTTGAACTCTGTATTCTTTTTTCTTGTTTTTTTTCTATTTTGTCTTTTAATTTTCTTTTCTTTGTTTCTTAAAATAAAAAATAGATAATTACAAGAGTACAAGTAATAGAAACATAGTAAAATAAGAAGTGATACATGTTGAGTATTTGTTTTCAGTAAAATTTATTTAATTTTAAATGCATATAAGAAATTATTTTTAACAGATTTGACAAGTAATAATTGTATATATTTCTGGTGTACAATAAGATATTTCTGTATGTGTATTCAGTGTGTAGTCATAAAATCATGGTAATTAGTATTGTTCACAATGGCTGAGATACATAAATAAACTAGGTGCCAATCAACAGAAGAATGGATAAAGAAAATGTGGTATGTATAAATGATGGAATATTATTCAGCCATAAAAAAGAACATCCACTGTCACATTTACCTTTCCAAGGACTTGTTTCTTAGCATCACATACATATAAGAACCGTTCTGGTCATGGTACAAAATGAGCAGTTTGGAGTCCTAGAGGACAAAGATACAAGTAGATAGATTTGAAAAAATTGGGAATATTGTTAGCCAGTTTTATCAGGATAAGAACTTAGTTATTGAATAAAGTTTTGGTTAAGGAATATATTCAGAAAACCAAGATGCATACCTACCATGTTGTCTCCTCAACAAGACCTAGCTGGAAAAATAATCAGACTTGAAGATTAGAGATAAAAAGCCTATTGTTGCTTTACCTGATATTGTAGTCAGGGTTTGTAAGGGAATAGATTTAAGTAGGACACATAATTTATAGAATTATTTTATAATCACCCAAAAAGTCAAATGCAGAAGAGTGAAGGAACCTGTCCACATGCAAGAGTCCCTCTGAGGTCCTGGATCCCACAACATCACCCTGTAAGAGTCCAGTTTAGTGCTCTGGAGCCCAGGACATTGTTTCACACAAATCTGCCCTGGGCAGGCCCAAAACTCAGCTGTGGAAGCTAGAAAGTCTGCACCAGCAGCATAAAGGATCTGTGCCACCAGGATGAAAGATCTGCCCTTGAGCCAGGAAATGATGCTCAGGTAAGGGCCAGAGCTCCCCTGAAGAGAACACCAGCCATTCTCAGTGAATGTGAGGACCTGAGCTCTTCTGATGATGAGAACAGCTGAGTTCATACCAGGAACACCAGAGTGACAAGCTTCTTCAGGAGAATCAACAGCACACCACCTTCCCCTCCAGTTCTCTCTTTTATGCTGTTGAAAGCAACCTTTAGGTGGGCCTTCTGGGCCCAGAACCATGCTGATTTAGTTCAGTTGGGTCCACCATACCTGCGTTTTGGAGCAGCTTTTGAGCCAAAAAATAGTAATGGTAATTAAGGCAAGGATAAACTCATTAGAGCTGACATTTTTGATCTCTTGTTTTCAAAGCTGACATTTTCCACATAGGCCTTATTTTTGAGAAAAAAAATATTATAAAAATTATATATAATTTATATATGTAAAATATATATATATACAATGTATATAATATATATTGTAGGTACATTACATATATTTAACAATATATTTGTATAATATGTATTCATCTTTATATAAATATACATTTATATTGATCTATATTTTAAGATATAGCTTTCATTAGATATATTTCACTTCAGATTAAAATAAACATGTAGTTAATTGTTTTTTGAGTATGATTCTTGGGCTTCACATCAGCATTAGTTGCTTCACTGTAATTTTACAGCATATTTTTATCAATCACTTTGTTTTCCTTTCTAAAGAACTCATGATACTTTATATTGTCATGGAAGTGATAGTTTTGGATATTCTTGTGTATTCTTTTGAAATGTATGCATCGAGTCAGGTAGGTGGAGACTGGGTAAGGGAAGGAACTAGAGGAAAGCAACATAGAAAAGACACTTCCAGGAGACACTTTGTGTTGGACCTTTTAGTTTGTGACCTTTGAGGAAATGACTTAATCTTTCTAATATCACGGTTTTCTAGATGAGGATGTGAAAATAATCCTTAACAAATTTATAATGATGAAATAGGTTATAATGTGTAAAGTTATTTTTTAAAAAACAGGTACACAATAAACCTTTTAAAATGAGTATGAGCCACCACCACAACTACCACCGCCACCATCATCAAAACATAAAAATATAAGTTGCTATAGAAATATTAAAACTGAATTAACTTTAGGGAGTTAGGTAGAGACAGTTTCTGTAAAAAAGAAACATCAGATTTGAAACTGAAGCATCACAGCAAGAATGAATATTGACCAAATCTCTTTCAGCTTTACTGCCTAATGCAGCACATTACAGGGGGAAGCACAGATGAGTGCTTATTAATTGTTCATTGACCAGAGTTGGAAACCAGCTTGGGTAGCTAAGTATGACAGATCCAGAAGAAAATACAAGTAAGGCTTCAACAGGCAGGGGAAAGGAAGATGTGAAATTTTTTTTAAAGCAAGACACAAACTGTCATTATTTTCTTCTACAAAAGCATTTCACTTTACTTATTTTCAATAAATTTTCTTTCATTTGCTATTGTTAGACATTAATTAGTACCATACACCAATTGGAAGCCAAATTGCACAATGCCATTTCCTAAGAAAACTAATTTTTCACATGGATAATTGCCATCAGACTGGATTTATTCTTTTTAGTGCAATTACTTGGTCTATATTAGCAATTCAAATAATATTTCATAATTTTCTTGCCTGTGCAAGCATGTAAATGAAAAAAAGAGAAGAGCTTTAATGTTTGATTGAAAAAAATTATACTTTTATTAGATCTGGACTATAACTATACAACAGTTTATAACTATTTGACCAAAACTCTTAGATCTCAAAGCAAGCTCCAAAATTAAGAGAAAAATATTTATTTTTCCCACTACCATTGAAAAAATCAATTAAAAGAGAATATTGATAGAGTAAAGCAATTAATCATAATGAAACAAAAGTGAAAAAAACACTTGCTTTCAAAGAGAAGATAGAGGAGAGCCCCCATATTTGCTATATTGCATACAGTCATCCTGCCAAAAGATGCTCAGACCTCTGTCCCCAGTTGCTAAGAGGAGGGGCTGGGGGGAATTTGGGATGTTTGATTCCAAGCCCATGTACCAGTAGCCTCATAGGAGACACTTAGGATCTCTTCCTGGCTCACACCGGAGGAAGGTGCTTACCAAGAGGGCGGCGGGCAAATTGCTTCTTTGTGCTACCTCCTGGGTTCCACATGGCCTTGGGTGGATCTTGGGGATTCCTTGGTTCTCCTTTTGGCTCATGATGGAGGAAGGTGTTCACCAACAGGGCAGCAGATGAATTGTTTCTTTGTGCTGCCTCCTGGGTTCCACCCCCCACTACCATTTTTTATAAACTCACCAAATAGAAAAAGTTGTGTCCTCTAAATTTAGATAGTGCAAGTGTAAAAGATGACTTCACTGCACTTTTTCATAAAATGTTTCATACAATGTTAGATGAATTAACCTCCATTTTAAAACCCATCTTCCATGGTTTGATATCTTATACTTAATAAAGGAGTTTCTTATATGGAAAGAAAAAGTAGATGGACTTTAAGATCACTAAATCTCCAACTGACTCCCATACTTGCAAAATACCAAGAAAAGTTTGGAAAACTTATTAATAGGCTATTTTCCCAACTTACTTTAAACTTTATATCATAAGCATAAGAATTGTATTAATCTCTATGGGACTAAATCTGTAGACTCTAAGGCCATATTTATCTTATATAGTCAGGATGTACAGGAAAAGAGACAACTGGGTGTCTGAAGGTGGTTGAATACTGTGGCACTCTAGTTAAATGCCCTGTTTTCATCCTATCTGTTCCAAGTTTTAGCCATGTGCTCTAAAAAAAACATTGTGCAACTAAAACTGGCACTATGCCACTATCATTCCCAATCTTGCTCTTTTATATCAGGTTCATTAATGCTTTAAAGAAAAGAAACATGGTCAGTGGTTTAGCTCAGCAGCACTGGCACCTGCCTGGCAAGTGTGAGAGTGTGATCCCTAGTACCCCCAAAGAACAACACAAGACAAAACAAAAACCACCATGTGCATCTACAAATCAAGTAATTGTTGCTAAATAAACAAACATCTACTGAGAGTAGAGGGTTTTATTTGTAGAGCATTTAATAGTTCAGTATCTTGTTTCTACTTGAGCTTTGCAACAATTGAGGGAATATGTAGAACAGTCCTGTCACTTAGTGTTTGAGGAAACTGGTCCTAGTAACAGCAGATGTTAAAATTACCCTTTCATAAGGAAATGTATTAGCTTACAGACATAAAAAAAATAGGAGCAACTCACAACATCACTGAAGGGCCGTAGAACCAAGTTTTTTAAGGCCAGGAACTGATCATTAAATACAATTTGTATTCTCTTTCTGCCTGATATTTGATCCACTGCAGAGGGTCTAGTCCATAAGTGAAGAAATTCTTTGAACACCATCTATAAATTTCAGGGAAACCTGTGGACTGTATCTGCTTGTGTTATGTGACCACTGATGTGGTCAGGATTAAAACTCTGGAAACATTGGCAATGAAGTTTAAAATTTGCTAGGCAGAAGGAAACCACTTAGTATTGGTTTATTAGTATGGTTTATTAGACTGAAACCCAAACTGAGATACTTATTTGATCTCATGTCAACTGCCATTTGGTCTTCCTCCCCACCTATTCCCTCATAGTCTCTTTTAAAACCTCAAAATTTCTATCCTTTTCCTACTTACATTTCTACATCCCAAATATTAATTATTCCTCTCAAGTTCTGGTTTGTCCTGTAATTGGATAAATGCTGCTTTCATCACAGAAAATCTTTGTAAGCACTGCTGCCACGTAATTTTTCCTAAATAGAAATTTCCTACTTGTTAGTCCCTTAGTGACTATGAAAACAAGGAAAATCATGTCACCTTTACATTCAGAACCCCCACAGAATGACTTACTTTTCATTTGCTACATTTATTTTAACAGTTTGTCTGGTCTCTTCTAAAACCAAGCTACTCATTGATATCTCTGAGTAGCTTAAGCTTTTCTGTCTTCCTTTCCTCCAATGGTTCTTTGTCCCTCAAATAAAGCATCTCTCACCTCCCTTTAAAATACAGGAAGTCCAGGATTTAATTAAAAATGTTTTCTTGGTCATATAATAAATTCTGCTGGAGGAGCAAAAAAGATGGTGGATTGATAGGTAGCACAGTAGAGAGCCTCTCTGAGAAAAAACAACTCAGATTCTAGAATTTAACACCATGAAGGAGACCAGACAAAAGAGGAATTTGCACAACCCAGGAAGAAACTGAGGAAAAAGAAAAATTTTAAAAAGAAGAAAGAGTAAAAGGGGGGAAAAAACATGGATGGAGAGCTGGAGCTGGGCATGCTCCCGTTGGACCCAGTCCTGTGCTGTGCTGGGTACATCTTAGAGTCTGGTGACTCATGATCAAGCTGGGATCACTGTCCTGCCAAGATCAGGGGTTGGTGAGCCCAAGACCCTTGGTGGGAGGAGGTGCCACAACAGGGAGCGGGACCAGTGAGGTGAGTTGCACTGACCCATGGTGAGTGCTGGGAACTGGGTCCCACAGAAGGGGTGATTGGCTAGATGACATATTGGATTTGGGCAGGACAGGCTTGAAACAGCAACTACAGTGGCATCAGCCAGCTGATCCTGGCCCAAAGTATACTGGTGGGATCTGCTTGGGCTGGGCCATGCTCCTGGTCAGGACCCAATAGCCAGGGACAAAACTGTCCTGAACCTGTGACATCCACAGGGCACAGACTAATGTGCTGAAGGCACTCACTGTTTGACTGGCTCAGAGGGGAAGGCCCAGCCCACATCTCCCCTGCGTACACCTCACAGATCAACAGCAAACTGGAGAAGGCAGCACTTCCCTAGCTAGTACACTTCAGAAAAACTGTAAGCAATATGGAAAGGACCTGAGACCTCCACCATACACCTGTCTGAAAGAAATCAGAAACATGACAAGAGAAAGAAAGAAGAAAAAGCTGCCAGGTACTGACCGAGGGAAAATAAGTCCAGGAGAAGTAAATACAGAAGAGATTGAGGGCAACAAACATGCAATAGCGGACATGGCCTCAACGGAAATAAAGATATACTTCTGTAACCTCATCAATCAACTTAAACATGAAATTCTAAATCAAGTGAAGCAAGATATAAGAAGATTAATAAAAGAAATGCTGAGCACTTCTCAAGAAGACACAGATGGAAGAATGGAGGAACCAAGAAAAAGGAGAGAAACATTTGATGAAGAATATAAGCAAAATTTAGAATACACAAAACAGATCCAAAGAGAATACCAGGAAATTAAAAACTCCATTGAAGGCTAGCAAAAATTTCTTTTTTTTTGTCTTTTTAAAAAATTTTTATTTAAAGAGAAAAAAAAGCATGTAAAGGTATAGATAATACAGAATTTCAGAGAAAAGATAAACAATAAGAAATCATTAGTTGATAAATTACATATTGTCCTCTTAGAAATAGTTGTTCAAGTTACAAAATTAAAGCATACAAAGTAGATCATCAAACAGTGAGAGTGTAAACGGCTATGCATACATGTGTCTCTACATGTATTTCTATCTTTTCTGTGTTAGAGGGAAAAACAAAACATAGCAAGACAAAACAAAACAAATTCCTATAGAAACATGAAACCAAAGAATCATATAAAACCACTGTACAAGGTGATCTACAACGATTGCTGTATTGTTTATTATCTTCAATAGAATTGCCTATATCATCAGGCATAAATGAATACAGCAGTATAATTGAATATAGCAGTACATAACAATATTAGTAAAAAATAAAACATTGTAGACAATATAAAACTTCAAAGGCAGGTAATAATCAAACCAGAGTGGATATTCTAGTGAATCTTGTCATCTTAAGTGCAGTTGCCTATACGCTCAGACTTGATGCTATCAATCATAACAGCTTTGAATAAAATCTATCAATACAAAACAGTGATCTAACAAACCAGATTTGATTACAATCAGTTATGGTAAAACAGTGTAGGTTTTACAGAGCTTTAGATTGACTTAATAGGAAATTAAGGATGATTACCATACTATATCCTGTTATTTTCAGGATTACTGTTTGTACCCTCAAATATAGTACAGGTAGAATGACTGGAACAGAATATAATACATCTAAGCAGAGTAGTGTGAGTAATGTGGGTTTTTAAATCCTGGTGCACTATTAACAATATAGTATATCAAGGCCATCTATGGTAGAGATTATAGCCAACCTTCTCTGCATCATTTCTGCTATGCTATTTTTCTGCCTGTTTGTCTAGTTTTCTCCTTCATTCTACTGCCTGCCCCACTCATTGAGGCCTTTCTGCCACTGTTCCTAAAATCCTGGTATTTTTTTTTCTCTCTCTAGAATGTCCTTCAGTATTCCCTGTAGGGTTGGATTGGTAGTCACAAACTCCCCCGGTTCCTCTTTGTCATGGAAGCATGTTGTTTCTCCATTAATTTCTAGTGACAGTTTTGCAGCATACATCAATCTGGGCTGGAGGTTATTTTCTTTCAGGGCTTGGAATATTTCACTCCAAGCTCTTCTTGATCTGATGGTCTGTGTGGAGAAGTCAGCCATGATCCTGATGGGCTTACCTTTATAGGTAGTCTGTTTCTTTTCTCTGATGGCTTTTAATATTCTGTTTTTATATTGAATTTCTGGTATCTTGATTATTATATGCCTGGGTGTAGATCTGTTTTGGTTGTAGGTGGCTGGGGTTCTATTTACCTCACATAACTGAATGTCATTTTCTTTTCCCATGCTTGGGAAGTTTTCCTTAATTATTTCCATGAATAGCCTTTGTAATTCACCTGTATGTATTCCTGCTTCTTCGTTCACATTTCTTATTCTTAAACTGTAGATTTTCTTATCATCTTCTAGCCTTTGTACTGTTACTGCCTGTTTCCTTGTTATTTTAAAGAGATCTTTCCTTTCATAGTCACACATTGCAAACTTGCCTTCAGGTTTTGATAGTCTATCTTTAGTTTCCTTTAAGGAGTTTTGCCAGCTTTCAATGGAATTTTTAATTTCCTGGTAGTCTCTTTGAATCTGCTTCATGTATTCTATATTTTCTTTGTATTCTTTATCAAATGTTTCTCTCCTTTTTTTGTGTTCCTCCCTTCTACCATCTGTATCTTCCTGAGAGATGCTCCCTGAGAGCATTGCTTTTATTACTCTACTCATATCTTGTTTTACCTGATTTAATATTTCAGTTTTGAGCTTGTCTACAAAGTCCCGAAGATATCTTTTAATGTCCATTGAAGCCATGCCTGCTGTTGCATGTTTGCTGCCCTCAGTCTCCCTTGTTTTTCCCTCTCCTGGATCAGGGCTGTCAGGATTCTGGGCTGGGGGCCTCTTCCTGCCTCTCTCTCCTGTCATGGTCCTGGCTTCCTCCACACAGGTCACATTGGCAAAAATTTCTTGACAAAAACTAAAGACAGACTTTCAAAACTTAAAGATAGATTTGCAATGTGTGATTGGAAAGGAAAGATCTCTTAAAAATAATAAGGAACCAGGAAGTATTAATACAAAGGCTAAAAGATGACAAGAGGATCTATAACTTAAGAATAAAAAATGTGAGTGAAGAAGCAGGGGCAAATATACAAATGAAATAAAAAGGCTATTCACAGAAATAAGAAAAACTTCCCAAGCATAGGAAAAGGAAATGATATTCAGATATATGAGCCATACAAAACTCCAACCAGCTACAACCAAAACAGATCTACACCCAGTCATATAATAATCAAAATCCCAGAAATTCTTCACAAGAACAGAATATTAAAAGCTGTCAGAGAAAAGAAGCAGATTACCTATGAAGGAAAACCCATCAAAATCACAACAGACTTCTTGACACAAACTATCAAATCAAGAAGAGCTTGGAGTGAACTAGTCCAAGCCCTGAAAGAAAATAACCTCCAACCCAGATTGATGTGCCCTGCAAAACTATTGCTCAATGGAGAAATAAGATATTTCCATGACAAAGAGGAACTGGGGGAGTTCCAACCCCACAAAAAATACTGAAGGACATTCTAGAGAGATAGAAGAAAATCACCAGGATTCCAGGAACAATGGCAGAAAGGCCTCAATGAAAGGGGCAGACAGTGGAATAAAGGAGAAAAGTAAGCAACAATGACAGAAAAATAGCATAGCAGAGGTGAGGCAGAGAAGATTGGCTATAATCTCTAACACAGATGGCCTGGATCCACTAATGAAAAGAAACACAGGCAGAGGAGATCAGGATATAGGGTCTATTGAGATGCTTTGAATAGGAAATACAATCAACCTGAAAGAGGGTTAATGAACCAAAAGTAAAAGATGAGAAAACAATGCTCTATGTGACAGGGAACCAGAGATAAATAGGGACAGCTCATCCAGCAGCTGCAGATAGTTTGGAAACCCATGATGCTTTTGTGCAGTGGAGAACTACTCAGCTATAGGGAAGGAAAACCTGGAGGTTTTAGTAAGTAAATGAATACAGCTTATGATCAAGCTCAGGGGTGAAAATGTTCAGAAACACTTAGGTAGATAGTGGGTTGCCCCCCTAATCTAAGAACTAAAGGAGTTAGTGGAACCCGAAATGTACAAAGCACCCTGAGAAAGTGAAAGGGAAGGAACTGTCTAAAAAAGGAAGGCAGAGGACATAATTAATAGTGTATCAGGATTTAAAATACACATTATTCTTATCACCCTATTTAGTTTGATTTTATTCAGTTCCAGTCTGTCTACTCATACTAGATTTGAAAGCACAGACAGCTACCCCCAAAATAGCAGGATATACTGTGGTAACTATCCTTAATTTCCTATTGACTTAAACTAAAGCCCTGTATTAAGTAACTGTCTTACTATGACTGATCTTATTTGAATCTGATTTGTCTGATCGCTGTTTTGTCTTGACTGGTTTTATTTGAATCTAGTATGCTTGATAGTATCAAGTCTGAGAGTAGAGGCAACTACTCTGAAGATAACAAGATTCAATAGGATGCCCTTTCTGGTTTGATTATTAACTGCTTTTGCAGTCCTATAATATCTCCAATTTTTGTTTTTATTAATATTGCTATGTATTGCTATGTTCAATTATACTATGCCTGATGATATAGACAATTCTATTGAAAATAACGAGAGACATCATAGTAACTACTGTAGATCACCTAGTATTGTGGTTTTATATGTCTTTTTTGTTTCGTGTTTTTCTAGGAATTTGTTTTGTTGTCTTGTTTTGATTTGTTTTTCCCTCTAATATAGAAAGGATAAGTATACATGTAGAGACTCATGCATGTGTAGAACTTCTAAACAGTTTATGAGAATTGATTATAGTTATTGTTGTAAAAAAAAGAGAAGAAAAGAAAGTATTGTAAAGGATATAACTGCATGTATGTTTAAGTGTGTAAGATTGATAACCATATTACTAAGTTTTTGTTGGATAGATGAACAGAACTGTTTGCAGTCTCACTGTTTAAATGTTCACTTTGTATGCTTTACTTATGTAACTTGAACAACTACTTCTAAGAGGAAAATATGTAATTATCAACTAGTGATTTCTTACCATTTTTTTAAAATTATGTATTATTTCTACCCTCTTTTTATTTTATTTTTTTCTTTAAATAAAAAAAATTCTGCTGAGGAAAATTCTTGTGTTAATTATATTTCACAATTGTAAGCAATCATTGTCAAATTTATGAGTATCCCACTTTATAGTTTTTCATGATTTTTAATATGGATTATTACATGGTTTTTGATTGAAAAATTCCAGTTTAGTTTTTCTATAAAACTCATCTACATTTTGTTATCATGTTTATCAAAAATTATTTTAGTTTATTTTAATAATATTTTTATTAAATAGCTTTTGTTATTTATGGTCAATGTAGGTATCTACAGAGATGGTTATTATTATTCCATATGACATGGAATATGCTTGTGTTTGTTCCCTTTTTTGGAAACTAATTAGCACCTTTCAAGTGACACGACAGAGACAGTCAAAATCTCTGACATTCAGGAGGGGGAAATAACCAGAAGTAAACATATTGTTTTTTCGATCACCTGACCAAATGCCTTTTGGAGTGAGTAAGCTAACACATTTTCTCCAGCTAATTTGAGCTGGATTTGCTCAACTTCAAACAAAAAAATTCTGACGTGTATCTTTCCTCAGTTTGAATTTCTAAGGAAATGATTGTGCTGTATTTCTCAGGAGGTCTTAGCAAATATTAAACATGCAGGTATTTCCCAATGAGTGCTTATGTCCTTGAATGTAGTATTGCCACTGTTACCAGTGAAACCTATTTACTATATTATTTACTAATGTAGCTCTGATCTGAATCTAGGATATATATTTTGAAAACAAAAATCATAAGTGCCTTCCTGGTAAGTGATGCAGTCATCTTATTTTACTGTAATCTTCAGTCCTTCCAACACCAGTATATTATAATAAGGGCTGGCTTGGGAGACTAGCAACCACATTTTTCTCTAGTTATGTTATTTAAGTTTCCATGCCAATCCTGACCTACTCTAGAATTTCTATATCATGTTCCACTTGGCACTTTCATTAACTGTCATTATAGTAGTATGAACCCCACATCCAAAGCAAGCCAATCTCACCTCACCCTCCTACTACTATCTCTGTGCCATTAGAGAGCTTTAGGCTTCCAGTTTCTTAAAGGTCTAGGTAAGACATCAGATCATCCATGAACTTCTTCAGCCTGCATTTCTTAAGCCAACTAGCTCCATACTTCTTTTAGATGATCAATATATTTCTATTCTGTATTAGTGTTTTTCAAGTTATTTTTCCATGGTATTTTTGTTGAGATGTTAATCAGTGTTACCAAGTCAAATATTCTGCAGGAAATTTCTGCCTTCCACTTGAAAGTATACCATGTACATTTACATTAAAGATTTTGAGACTCTCTTTAAAAAACAAATGCATGCATTTTAAAGTAATTTATCTTATTATTTACAATTAGACATAGCATCTACTTCCCTATCACCACTTTCGTACACAGGCCAGCATTCAAGTTGGGAAATGTTACATCATACAAAGTCTCTTGAATATTTCATAGATATTTGCTTTGTTTCTCAACTTAATTTCCAAACTTAGTTAAGTCAAGAGATGTGTCATATTTCTCTTTCCATATTTGGCAGAATCTTACTGGATAAATGAAGCATGCGGTTGATTTTAACTGATTATTTTAAGCATAAGGAAGAATATTTTAAGTAAGTGATGGCTTTAACTTTGGAATTAAAATCAAACTTTAACACTAATTATCATATTACTTTGGACAAATAAATGCATACCTCTAATAATCATTTAGTTGTCTCTATAATGGAGAACTTGTAATGCTTGGGGAATACATAAAAGCTACGTAGTATAAATTAAAATAAGTAGATAAATGCAGTTTTAAAGAAAAGTGACCATTTCATCTTTTAGAATCTTTGTAATGCTCAGGAATTGAAAACACCAATTGTGTAAGGAAAATCAATACAAGGAAAAATTAAATACCAGCACTATTGCTTCATTCCTTGAGATTAATAATACCCTTCTTATCTTTCAGTTCAGAGACACCAGGCAAAGAGAAGGCCTGACTGAGGCACCACTCAATAAAAGAGTAACCAAAAAAAAAAAAAAAATCCAGAGACTTAAAGTCCCCTAGCATTATTTCCCTAAATGCAATGAACAGAGATGTAAAACTATAAACAATTTCCCTAGAAACAGAAGTGTAAATCACAACAAGACAGGCATAGTGGTACTGTAATTCTAGCACTAAGGAGACTAAGGTAGGAGGATCACCAGGAGTTCTAGGTCAGCCTGGGTCATGGTCATTCTGAATTACAGAGTGAGGCCCTTCCCCCAAAAAAGTATAAGCAACAACAAAACAACCAGAATTTCTTTTTATAGAAACAATTATATTGTTGATCACTACAGTGAAATACACTCATTCATAGTTTGGTTGTCATTTACTGGTGGTTAAATTGGTCTTGGTACCTTCCTTTTAATATTAGTTAAATAGCAAAAGACTATCAAATATTGTGGTAAGCCTTCAACATGAAAGAGAAACCAAAACTCATGAAGAAAGTAAAAAAATATAAACCTAGAGTAATAACCTAACAAAGGAAATTACATTTTAGGTTGTCTATGAATAAAAAGATTTTCTAAGAATATTTTCTTAAAGCTAGGTAATGATAATTTTAATAATTAGCATTAAAAATAGTAAAATAATTTTGGAAAACAATATCATAAATATGCAATAGGATTATAAAAGAGGAAAATGAGTTGACTAAAAGGTATTCAAGGAGGTCATATACATTTAATAGTGTTTTAGACAAAGGATGAGGAACCCATTGGTGAAATTTCAAAGAAATAATACAATAGAATCTCTTAAACCTACAATGGAGAACCTTTGTAAATTTCTTTGAATTATTAGTACATATTTGGAATGCATGATGATTACATTCACCAATGAGGAGTCTATATATGTATATAACACATATTAAGTCTCATCCCTTTCTCTACCCCTTTCTTAAGGAGATATTTTTTATTAAAAGAGAGCAGGGAGGAAAGAAAGACTGAAATAGGTTACATACAGGGTTAAGTGTTATAGGTAGATTCAATCAACTCTGAAGAAGATAGAAAAGCTCTAACAGGCAGGTAGAACACTAAACACTGACTTAAAAGATTATGTGTAATAAAGTGATTTAAGATAAGAGAAAAATAATATTTTACTTCCAGCCCCTTTCTCAGATCTGTGGGTATGTGCTCTAAGAAGAAATGAAGACAGAGGAAAACCTAGCACTCTATAATCAGAGCATGCCCGAGGGAAATTTCAGTTGAGAGTGATTCAGTGATTTCAGTTGACTATAGGAAAGTCCAGAGGAAAATCAGCCTGATTTGGAAAGGAAGGGCAGATTGCCCGGGGAGGGAGTTTTAGGAGGGGAAAATTGCAAATGTGACATACTGAAGAATCATGGAAGCAGGGAACGGTAAGGCACGATGGTATTCAGTTACTCTGACAGCTGAGGTGAAAGGATTGCTTAACCAGGAGTTGAAAATCAGTATGAGCAAGATGGAAAGACCCCACTCACAAAAGGGAGGGGCTGGGGATGTTTTTTCATGGTACAGCACTTGCCAAATGTGTAGGGGACTTTGGTTTCAAGCTCCAACACCAAAAATGAAAACAAACAAACAAACAAACAAACATGTATGGAAAGACTTTTATATGTTGTAGGAATAAAAAGCCTGGCTACACAGAAATGTGTAAAAATGTTTTCAAACATATAGTTAAGAACTAAAGAAAAATAAAACGTTATATTAAAAGAAAGTTAATAATATGGCAAATCTTGGCTTAGAAATGGACATTATTAATTTAATCAGTAACAAAATTATGATGGGTATTTATTGATAACTATGCTTTCCAAGAGGATAGAAAATATGCACCTAAGGAAACTGAAAGCTTTCTACCTGCATAATATAAAACCAATACATGATATTTAAAATCAATAAATTAGAACTTTGTAATCCAAGCATGTGATGACGCTCTGTGGCTACATGACTATGTGAATCTATGACTATAAATACAAGACCAGCTAAACGTGGTTACCTAGGTGAATAAGAAGAGTAAAGCAAGGTTGAATGAGACTTTTTCTGTATGTCTTTTGTTATTATTTCTTACTGACTTTTAATAATTCTGAATGTTAGTGTGATTGCCAACAAAATAACTATTTTTTCCACTAGTTAGTAACATAACACATTCTTATTTTTTCTTCCTGAAAAAATAGAAAAAACTTTTTTAAGTTTTAACTTTTTTAAGTTAATCATGAAATTTTACATCTGCTAGAAGGTTTCCTAAAACATACTGCTGTTTGTTGATCTGCATGACAGTTCACAGCTTTAGATATTCAGACAATTAGTTTTCTGAGCCGCATTTATTTTTACTATCATAAAATCTTGTTATAAATGAAAAATATTTCAATAGGGACTCCTAAGGCAATTGTTCTTTGGAGATAGTATCTACAAAATGTGATTATCTCTAATGAGGACATTATCTTAAGAGGTAATAAACCATAACAGGACTCCTGCTGAGAGAGTGTTTTTTTTTCAGGTGATTTATAGTGGAGGATGCATATGGTTATCTCCAAACTAATGGGGGAAAGGGTTTTAAAATCAGTTGTTCAAGGCAAATAATGATGCTCTTACATGTTCCAAAAAGCAGAATGGATGAAGAAGACATAGACTTACTGGATGTAGAATGGGAGGCTGTTCTAGAATGTAGGTTGCAGTGTTATTCAGGTATGGGGAAGCTAGCATGAGCTTCAAGAAGGGGGGCAGTATATCACATTCTGCAGAGAAGCACAGCTACACTAGGAAGCAAAATGAATATGGGAAAGCTTGGGAGGAATCTTTCTTTGGAAAACGCAGGGAAAGATGGGGTAAACAGGATTAGCATCACTCAGTTTGTGTAATTTCAGCAGGAGCTGTCTCCAATTGTACTTGGTTCTGGGTTGACTAGGGCAGAGGAGTATCATCTGGAGTTGAAGAGTCAGATAAAGAAAATGGTTTGGAGTAAAGATTTTGGACTGGCTACTTTGCATGTATAAACTACACATTGTTAGTACATATATCTCTAAGGATTGGCACCAAATCAGTGGTAGAAAATATTGTTAATTTACAAATAAGACAGAAGGACCACAAATTGCAGTTACAATGTGAAAAGACAAGATGAGTGAATTTAAATGTTAGGAATCTGGAAGAATCAACTGGACCTTCAGTTTTGATGACACAAACTCAAGAAGAACAGGACATCAAGGGGTAGCATGAACCCCCCAAGGGTCTCCTCAGTAAGGGCTTCATCACATAACATGAATCATTCACAAGGTGTAATAAATCTTGACTTTATATAAAAGTTGTGGAAGCTTGGTAACTCCAAATGATTCAATGAAATATAAACACGTGATATTTGAGACACTGTATAACACACAGCAAAGGATGCAGATTTGCTAAAATTGAGATTGTTCTTTGATGCAATGTTAAAAAAATACAAAAGAACTTAGAGGCAAACATAAAACAATAGATGAATAAGTCAAGTGTCTTGGTTATGATACACACAGAAGGAAATGGGCAAGATGGCAAAACGAGAATTGTGTGCCTCTGAATGCCTATGACAGACATGGCTAATCAGCTGTGAAGCTCTCTACATCAGATCTGACTTCTGATTCCTGTCGCCAGGGCCTCTATAAAGCTATTGGCAAAATTGTCATTCTTTAGTAGATGCTCTAAACTGGGAGAATGATTGTGAGTGATTAAAAGAGCATGAAAACCACCCTAGAAAAGTAATAATGCTTGAGTTAACCTAAGAATGCTGAATGAATTTTCAGATTAGGAGATGTGAATTTCAGTGTTCCAGGCATCAAGAACAAAGGTACGGAGTCTGAAAAGTGAAGAGAGCTAGACAACTAGCAATTAGACAGTTTGTCTGGAAGTTAGGTTCTGTATGTATAAGGAAGGGATGACAGATAAAGAAAGGATGGATCACTCCCGGGATGATAAGATTATACATTTCAAATAGCTGGTATTCCCTGAGTGTTCATAATATTTCTAACAATATTTGTATAACAACTAATTCAGACACACACACACTTGCACACAACACACATGATACTATGTATAACTAGCAAAATATATAAAATACTATATATTTATATTTAAGTATACTTCTTTGTTAATATATTTCTATGTATTTTTGTTATATGATTTGGTTATATATAAGCATTTATATATTGTACCTTATACATGTACATATATAAATAATATACCACATATACCTTGCTGATAATATATGTAGCACATAATGTAGATATGTTGTAATGTCACACACTGTACAGATAGAGAAAGTGGAAACAGAAATGAAATAAATTAACTTGCTTTCCTGTACACTGGTGATAAGTGGACAGAGATGATTTAACAGCAGCAATCTGACTCTGGCAGTCTCACTGTTTATCATTACACTGTACTGAATCCCAATATTTGATGGTATTATTTAATTTGTAGATATTTAAAAACTCAGGCTCTGAGGTAGATATTAATGCAATTAAAGATGGGCTTTAGGGATGTCTGCCTGAAAGTGGTGTGTAAATAGACTGCAAGGAGTGAAAACACATCGCTGAACTTTGTATGTGTGATTGCTCAGACTGCAATATAGAAGTGCTTTTGTGAATTGTCTTATGAATAATTAAGGGTCTCCTGATTATATTTTCCAAAGGAGTGCTCCTGCATGCATAAAATTGAGAGCAAGAACTGGTAGCATACACCTGACAGAGTGAGTGAAAGTCATCTGTGTCATATCTGTATGCGGCATGGAACCCCTGATTCCCTACCTTTCCAATCATATGAGTAATATTTGTTGTCTTGAGGATGACCTATTAACCTACTATTCAGGTAGGTAGGTAATTTATGAGGGAAAAAGTAGTTCAACCTATTTTTGAATGACAGCATGGATGCACCAGTGAATTAAATGGGGTCAGATAGGACAGCCATCCATCTTGATGAAGAAATCATGGCCCCGAGTCTCTGCTTGGCATCACACAGAAGTGCGCCTTTTCTCTGACTACCCTGTATGTAGATCCTTCCCTTGATACCAGTTGAAGAAACACATTATCTTTTCTGACAGCATCAGAAATCCTGAATTAATCTCACTGAACTACAGCTTTAACACTTCCTCTTTCTACTGGCATGGACCAATTATGGATCAAGTAAAATGTCTAGTTGAATTTAAAAAATTGCTGCTCTTATTAGAGTGACACATAGGCTCCTGCAGTGGGAGTTTGCAAGGTGTTGACTCTTTCATTTGCTCCAGCATTTATGGATCCAGATTTCAGCTCTTGTTGGTTTTTACTCCCACCAGTCCAAACTTATTGCAGAAGCTACAGAGTGTACCTCGCCAATTTCCATAGGAGTTGTCCTGCAAACCCCTCTTTATTGTATGTTCTTAGTCCCACAAACAGTAGATTTAACAGAATTAGTACTTGAATATGGAGTTTTATGGGGTTGAGCATAGTGATTTGGAAGATTAGAAACTTTAGGCAGAAACTTGTGCAACTTAGCACCAGCAGACAAAGATGAACTTTCAAACTTTTGTCACCTATCATTATCCCTAAGAGGGGTCCCATTCTAGGAAAGAAGACAAACTGTTCCTTTTCCCTTAGGTAAACTCGATACTTTATCCCCTGCACAATTGTTTTATATTATGGAAATTTCTAGCATGGATTTTGTAAGAATGTAATGGATTTGCATCTAGCTTCTCTGGGATCAGACTGTGAATCTCCTAAGGGCAGGGAACTGCACCTTGTTCTCTGCTGTATCTGCCAAGCCTAGAAACCAACTTGCTGACTGAACACTCACTCAGTCAAAATGAAAGCAAACACTAATTTAGTACATGCTTTTTGATAACTTGTACCATTCTCGTTGCTTGCACCATGACTTGATCCTTTGCATTTGACCCCTTTCTTGATCTTTGGTTTATCTTTATTAAAATTCTAATACAGATAAATAGTAATTGCCTGTTCATAGCACAAAATCTAAAGCGTTAAAACAGAGAACCTGAACGATTTCCTTTGCTCTTTGTGCTCACTGCTCACCCACCCCTGACTCTACACATTGATTCACAGTTGGTTTCTGTGACTAATTTGAATCATGGGCTTGTGTGGACATCTCCAGTTGCCACCTGTCTTGGTTACTTCCCTCTCATTGCTGAGACAAAATACTAGACACACAAAATTAAGGAAGGAAATAGTGAGCTCACAGTTTATGGAGGTTTCAGTCCATAACCATCTGGCTCTAAAGTAGGATGGCATGGCACCGGGGCTGCTGTTCAAAGTAGCAGAATGCAACAAAGCAACAAGAGCATAAAAGGGTGGAGAGAGAGCCTCTTTTCCTCCCTTATGTTGCAAGCAGGCTACATCCCTCTGATTGGTGTACCACTTGCACCATCTCAGTGCTCTCCCCTTGCACAGGCCAAGGATGTTTACAAAGTAAGGAACCAGGCCTTCTGCTAAATCACTTAGTTAAACTTCTAAACTTCTCAAATTGACACATGTACCAACCATAACACCACCAAAGCATAGGAGGTCTTGTATCTATTTATTGTTTATGCAAAATGCAGAATAACTATAACTATGTGACCACCAACTCTTGATTACTGGTTTGAAACAAGATAAGAAATAAATAAAAGAGAAAAACGAGTGCAACTTGATGATCATGTTTATATTGATATAATCTGATTTCAAGAACCCTGGAGTTGTATTTAACTTGATTTTTCTTTTTCTTTTTTTTTTCTTCTAGTAATTTGTCTTTTTCTCAGAATCAGTGCACAGCTAGGAAAATAAGAAAAAAATAAGAAACCAACTATATATCATCACTATTAATTTCAGAAATATTGCTCCAAGTCATTTAATGTAGAAGTCACTGCCTAAAAAGCAATGCACAGTAAACATTGCTTTTTTCCCATAGTAACCTTTTTGGAGTAGATAGTTACCCTTTGAAGGTGGAGAGAGAGGCAGTTTGATGTGATTTATTATGCAGATTTCAGGAAACTGGAAGTTAGTAGGGAATTGAAAGTCTCGGTGGTAGTTGCCATACCTCATGTACAGAGCACCATAAACTAAAATAGAAGCTTAAGGCCTGGGGCTGAGATATGACTGCTCTGGGCATAATAACATTGAGCACTTTGGCCAGCAGGTTTTATATTATCACCTATAATGTTGCATTAATGTAATCTTGGGATTATTGATTTAAGTAATTACCTTCCCTTACATGTTTTTTTGACAACTTTGTTATGGACCCTCAAGAAGTCTTAGGTCTATTATCTTTTCCACAAATGTAGGTGTCATTGCAGCAAGAAAATGCTCAGTGTTACATCTTTAAAGGTGATCATAATTTTCCTGGTTATAACTCCATGGCAAACCAAGAAAAGGAGTTTCATAGATTAGACACAGGCAATATCTTACCCAGAGCTCAGAGAAGAATAGATGTTCTTTGCAAAATGCTGTTCTATTCCCTTTCCCACTAAAAATCATGTTCATAGAAGGAGACATAAATTTGAGGGCACTGCCCTGACTCTACCTCATAGTGTCATCAGCTAGTAAGGGTTCTTTCTTCAGTGGTAATGAAACATAAAATTGAAGCAAAAGCATGGAATTACACTTAGGAAAAACTTTAACTGAAGGATTTATTGTAGAAAAGAAATAAAGCTGTCCCATCAGCTGTCTCATAGGTCCAAGAAAGAAAAAAGAAATTGGTTTTCCATAGGCAAAAAACTTTCTCTATAGACAGGAAATCCCTAAGACAGGATATAGTCACACTTGTAGAGCCCTAAATAAATGTCACTAATTATTCAGGGTTTTTTTCCCCCCAAAAAAGGAAGTGTATGGACAGAGAGGAGTTTGGTTACTATGTCTGCACATAGCCCAAAATGTGCTTAAAAATATGTTGTGTTCTCCCTTTGGGAAGAGATTTTTATTAGGGAAATACATTATAGTGAATGTGTAATGAAATCTAGAATCAATTTTAGGTGAGATCTGACACCATCTTTCCTTGCCAGTTTGCCTGAAATTCTCTACCTTCTTCTCTCAAGAACTACAAGAGCTAGCTCACTGAATGTCAGGGTTTATATCAGTGGCCCCCAAGCCTCATGCAATTATGGACTCCATAAAATCTAGCATTTGTGATTTGTTCCTTGTCTAGTGTTTGGATTGGTGGCATGAATGCTGCACCCCTGGCTGTCTCACCATGCCACGCTGCCTTGGAGCCAACCAGGTATGGACTGAAACCTGCAGAACTGTAAGAAATAAACCTTTCTTTCCTTCATTTTGAGTGTCCTGTGTTTTGTCCCAGCAATGAGAGAAAAGTAACTAAGACACAGAGTTAACAGCCTGATTTACTTTCGTCCTCTTATTTCCAGAAATCACAGCTATTTGCTTCTCCTCCCAGGCTGCCATTTCAAAGTTCTGCCATTATTCTGCTCTCTCAGTAGTAGCAGTACTGTTTAATCAACATTTATTCTGTGTCATACAAAATGGTAAATCTTCCACATTTATTGTTTAACAAATGCTCCAATGTCCTATGATACACTGTATATATATATATATATATATATATATATATATATATATATATATTTTTACTTTACAGGAGAGGAGAATGAGACATTGAGGCCAGTGGTAGAACCAATATTTTTGAAAGAAAGCTTGTTGAATTCTGAAGACTTCTGTTAATAACATTTACAATCTTAGCTCTACTGTTTCTTTTATAGTTTTAACTACTCCATTTTTAAATAGAGGGTTACCTAGAATAACTTTCCAGTGACTTGAACAGGGAAATGGATATTTGAGAACTGCATGGTCTTTTAAAGATTAATAGTCTATCTCTGCGTTCAACAATTTGGGTGGATGTATTTATGTTCCAGTAAAACTATTTTGTCAAAATAAGGGCTGGTTTGGGTTTGGTCCTCTAGGCATAGTTTGGCAATCCTAGTGTAAATATCTAGTTTTATAAATGATGTTGCCAAGTCCGGATTGCACATGGACACATCCAGGGTCTTAGAGGTTGAAAGTAGAAAGACTTGAGTCTTTTAGACTCTAAACTTTATCAATTATGTCTTTTGTCACTTGGCTCTTTTCTCTGATATGTTTAAGCATTTTTCATAATATGGAACCTATTTTTTACACCAACATAAGAGATATATTCTTCTGAGGACATTAGGATACAATGTACATGTTTTTCTACCACTCAAAAAAGATCATATGGGAATACAAAGATGGCCAACTGAGGGGCGGCACAATAAGAGAGCCTCTCTGAGGAAAAAAAAATAAAAACAACTCAGATGCTGGAATCTGGCAACATGGAGAAAGCCAGATAAGAGGAGAGGAATTCTCACAACCCAGGAAGAAACTGAGAAAAAAGAAAAAAAGACGGAAGAAAAAGAAGCATGGACAGATCGCTGTACTGGCACGTCTTAAAGTCAGGTCTCTCACAACTGAACTGAGATCGCAGCCCTGCCGAGAGTGGGGGTTGGTGAGCTCCAGACCCTTGGCTGGAGGAGGCACTGAGACAGGGAGTGGAAACAGCCAGTCACACTGCATGAACTATGGTGAGTGATGGGAACTGGATTCCACAAACTGGGAGGACTGGCTGCGTGACATTTTGGAGTTGGGCAGGGCTGGCTTGAATCAAAACCCTAGGTAGCATCCACTGATGATGCTTAGTCCAAAGCAAATTGGTGGGATCTGCTCGGGCAGGGCCACTCCCTTGGTTGAAACCCAATAGCCAGGGACGAGGCTTTTCTGGGCCAGTGGCATCCCCAGGGAACACACAAACCTGTTGAAGCATAAACTGGTTGACTGGTGTAGGAGTAGGAGCCAGCTCTCAGCCTGCAACTCGCAGATCCTCAGTGGACTGGGGGGTGGTACTTCCTTAGCAAGTGTGCTGTAGAAAAACTGTAAGCAATAGGAAAGGCCCAGAGACCTCCACCACACACCTGTCTGAAGGGGAAACATGACAAGACAGAGAAAGAGAAAAAGGTCCCCAACTGCGGAACCAGGGAAAGTGAGTCCAACAGAAGTAAATGCAGAGGAGGTTGAGAGCAGCAAACCTCTAATGCCAGAGACAGTCTTATCAGAAATAAAGAAATACCTCCATGACCTTGTCGAATTTAAATTTGAAATTCTAACTCAGGTGAAGCAAGATATAAGAAGATTAATAAAAGAGGGCCTGGGAAATCCTCAAGTAGGCACAAATGAAAGAATAGAGGAACCCAGAGAAAGGAGAGAAGCCTTTGATGAAGAATATAAACAAAATCTAGAATATATGAAATAGATTCAAAGAGAATATCAGGAAATGAAAAACTCCATTGAAACCTGGCAAAACCTTTTAACAGAAACTAAAGACAAACTTTCAAAACTTTAAGATAGATTTTCAAAGTATGATCATGAAAGGAAGGATCTCTTAAAAATAACAAGGAACTAGTGGAAGCCTGCATCAGGGGTAGGCTGCCAGGAAGCTCCACCAAGGGCCCCCCCTGCCACCTGAAACTCAGCGCATGCCCGCCTCAGAGGTAGGAACCTCCCCTGTGGGCCTGCCTTGCCACCGGGAACATCAAGGAGGACCACCCAAGACTGAAAACTGCCCTGGACTCCTACAGATGGGCCTGCCCTCCAACCTGGAACATCAGATGATCTCAGCAGTATCCAGTTAGTGTGAGAAAATTTGGAACTTTGCTCCCAGGTGGTGAACTTTGGACTACACCAGATTGACTGTATCAATGTGGTGAGTATACCCCTAAAATAGAGGTGTACAGGGGATAAATAGGGCCAGTAGTAAAACCTCCTACAACTAACTATAAGACTTTGGTGTGTCTGAAAAGAGTGTGTGTGATCCCCTCCTACACATAGAAAACAGCAGGCAGAGTGAAAATGACAAAACAAAAAACCAAAATGCAGTCTCAAAAATACAGTTCACCAGAAGCAAGTATAGGAGACATTGAAATAGAGGACCCCAAAAGTAACACACCAGGAATCTCTGAAAAGATAGCCAGTGAAATAAAAAAAAAAACAACTGCATCAGGCTATAGAGGAAATCAAATTAGAAGTAGTCTCCCATGTAAAGATAGAAATAACAACTTTAGTAAAGGAGTTGTTGAATGCAGCTAAAGAAGAATTAGAGAAAAAAGTACATGAGCACGGGAAATTGATTGAAACTTTGAATGAACAATATATAAAACAAGCAGAATTCATGAAACAAACTCAAAGAGACATCCAAGAAGCAAAAAATTCTATTGAAAGTGTGCAAAACTGCCTAAAGGAAGCTGAGGATAGGATTTCAGACATTGAGGACAGGATCACAATTAGTGATCAGGAAAGGATAGAACTTTTAAAAATAACAAAGCAGCATGAAATGACAATCCAGAAGCTTCATGATGATGCCAAGAGCAACAATATAAGAATAATGGGCATTAGCAAAGATAAAGGAGTCCAGGCAAATGACATACGTAAAGTATTTACAGAAATTAGAGCAGAAAACTTCCCAAACATGGGGAAAGAATCTGATATGCAGATAAGTGAGGCATATAGAACACCAAACAGTCACAATCAACATAAATCTACTCACAGACACATAATAATTAAGATCTCAGACATACAGCATAAAAACACAATATTAAAAGCTGTCAGAGAAAAGACACAACTCACCTATCAAGGAAAGCCCATTAGAATCATGGCAGACTTTTCAGCACAAACCCTCAAGTCAAGAAGAACTATACTTCCAAAACTGTTACACAGATTTAATGCAATCCCAATCAAAATACCATTGACATACCTCACAGATCTAGAGAAAACACTACTAAAATTCATTTGGAAACAGAAGAAACCTAGAATAGCAAAGGCAATTCTAGGCAACAAAAGCAAGGCAGGAGGCATCTCAATTCCTGACTTGAAACAGTACTATAAAGCCACAGTGATAA
>PVLA01002262.1:6669-34298 GCA_004027455.1 Hydrochoerus hydrochaeris | reverse complement strand
TTAAGCACAACTACGAAGACACTCAGCCACCTGATATTTGACAAAGGGGCTAAATATGGTCACTGGAAGAAGCATAGTCTCTTTAATAAATGGTGTTGGAAAAATTGGCTCTCTACATGCTGAAGACTGAAACTAGACCCATGCATATCACCATGCACAAAACTAAAGTCTAAATGGATAAAAAACCTCAATATTAAAACAGAAACACTGAATCTACTGGAAGACAAGGTAGGTAGAAGTCTTGGAGACATAGGGGTAGGTAGAGAATTCATGAACAAAATGCAAACTGCACAGGAAACACTTCAAAGAATCAACAAATGGAATCTCACATTATTGAAAAGTTTATGCACTTCAAAGAAAATCACCAACAGAGTGAAAAGAAAACCAACAGAATGGGAAAAAATTTTAACCAGCAACCCCTCAGACAAAGGACTTGTGTCCAGAATATAAAAGAACTGAAAAATATCAATCCCCCCAAATTCAAAGACCCTCCCCAAAAATGGGCATCTGAGATGAACACAAAGTTCTCAGAGAAAGATATACAAATGGCAAATAAATACATGAAGAAATGTTCACCATCACTGGTCATTCGAGAAATGCAAATTAAAACAGCATTGAGATTCCACCTTACTCCGGAAAGAATAACTGCCATCAAGAAATCAACTGATAACAAATGTTGGCAAGGCTATGGGGAAAAAGGAACACTGCTCCACTGTTGGTGGGAATGTAGACTGGTGCAACCATTATGGAAATCCATATGGAGAATTCTCAGAAGACTAGGATTGGAAGCCCCATTCAATCCAGCTATCCCCCTCCTGGGTATTTTCCCCAAAGAACTGAAAAGTTCATATCACAGTGATATATATGCACCCATGTTCATAGCTGCACAATTTGTGATAGCTAAATCCTGGAAACAACCAAGATGCCCATCAACTGCAGAGTGGATGAAAAAGATGTGGCATTTTTATACAATGGAATATTACTCAGCTATAAAAAAGGATGTCCTTGAGGCCTTCATAAGAAAATGGAGACAACTTAAGACTATCCTCATTAGTGAAATAAATAAGAATCATATTTATAAATATCATATTGTGTCTCTAGTGTAAAAAGTAAATAAGAACAACAAGTGTAATAAAACCAAAATGTGTAATTGCTATTGTAAAAGAGAGAGGAAAAGATAGTGCTCTAAGGGATATTACTGCATGTATGCTTCAGTGTGTAAAATAGATGACCATATTGCTGAATTTTTGTTGGATCTTTGAGCAGAACTGTTTGTAATCTGACTGTTTGAATATTTACTATGTACCCTTTAATTTTGTAACTTGAACAACTACATCCAAGATGACAGTATGTAATTTACAAATTACTGATTTCTTAGTGGGCCTTTTTCTCATTCTCCTTTTTCTTTCTTTCTTTTATAATCCTGTGTTACTACCCTTTTTTGTTTTTTTCTTCTCTTTAAATAAAATTCTAAAAATGTATAATTGCTATTGTAAAAAAAAGAGGAAATAGGAAGTGCTATAAAAGATATAGCTGCATGTATGCTTAGATGTGTGGGATTGATGACCATATTTCTAGGTTCCTGTTGGATTGTTGAACAGATCTGTTTGCACTCTCACTGCTTTGGTGTCGACTTTGTGTGCTTTAATCCTGTTACTTGAATAACTATTTCTAAAAGAACAATGTATAATATATCAACTAGTGATATCTTACTATTTATCTTCTTTTCTTGAAATTCTGTAATATTTCTACCTTTTTCCTGTTTTTTTTTGTCTTTAAATTAAAAAAATGAAAAAAAAAATAACAAGGAACCAGGAAGCAACAATACAAAGGCTAGAAGATTACAAGAGGATTTATAACCTAGGAATAAAATATGTGAATGAAGATGCAGCAACAAATACAAATGAAATAAAAAGTCTATTCACAGAAATAATTAAGGAAAACTTCCCAAACATAGGTAACAGACGTGAAGTTCAGATAAATGAGGCATATAGAACTCCAGCCAGCTACAACCAAAACAGATCTACACCAAGACATATAATAATCAGGACCCCAGAAATCCATCACAAGAACAGAATACTAAATGTGGTCAGAGAAAAGAAACAGATTACCTATAAAGGAAAATGCATCAAAATCACAGCAGACTTCTCAATGCAAACCATCAGTTCAAGCTTGGAGTGAAATATTCCAAGCCCTGAAAGAAAATAACTTCCAACCCAGAATGATGTACCCTACAAAACTGTCTCTCAAAATTAATTGAGAGACAAGATATTTCCACGACAAGAGGAACTGGGGGAATTTGTGACCACCAATCCAACCCTGCAAAGAATACTGAAGGACATTCTAGAAAGAGAGAAGAAAATCACCAGGGTTCCAGGAATAATGGCAGAAAGGCCTCAAAGAAAGGGGCAGACAGTGGAATGAAGGAGAAAAGTAAACAAATAACAACAGAAAAATAGCATGACAGAGATAAGACAGAGAAAATTGGTTATATCACTCTTTTATCTTGACTGATTTTATTTGAATCTGGTATGCTTGAGAGTGTCGAGTCTGAGAGTAGGGGCAACTACTCTGAAGATGACAGGATTTAATAGGATACCCATTCTAGTTTGATTGTTAACTGCCTTTGAAGTCCTATAATGTTTCCAATGTTTAGATTTTATTAATCGTGTAAAACAATGCTAAGTTTATATTATATTTGACAATACAGACAATTTTATTGAAAATAACAAGAGACATCATTGTGACTACTGTAGGTCACCTAGTGTTGTGTTTTTGTATGTTCTTTTTATTTTGTGTTTTTCTAGGAATTTGTATTGCTGACTTGTTTTGGTTTGTTTCTCCCTCTAATACAGAAAGGCTAGGTATATGTGTAGAAACTTATACATGTGTGGAACTTGTAAGTAGTTTATGAGAATGGATTATAGTTATTATAAAGATAAAAAAAGGAAAAGAGAGTATTCTAAAGGGTATAACTGCATGTATGTTTGGGTGTGTGGAATTAATAACCATGTTGCTAAAGTTTTAGTTGGATGGATGAGCAAAACTGACTGCAGTCTCACTGTTTGGATGTCCACTTTGTGGACTTTACTTTTGTAACTTGAACAACTGCATCTAAGAGGAAAGTATGTAATTATCAACTAGTGACTTTTACTGGTTAATATTTTTGTTTTTTTATGTTTTGTTCTGTTTTGTTTTTGAGATTTTGTATTGTTTCTACCCTCTTTCTGTTTCAAAATTTTGTATTGAAATAAAAAAATTTAAAAAAAAGCAAAAGGAGGAAAAGAAAGTGCTTTAAAAGAGATAACTGTATGTATACTTAAGTGTGTAAGATTGATAACCATGTTACTAAGTTTTTGTTGAATCAGTGAACAGAACTGTTTGCAGCCTCAATATTTGAATGTCCACTTTGTATGCTTTAATTTTGTAACTTGAACAACTATATCCAAAAAGACAATATGTAATGTATCAAATAGTGATTTCTTAGTGTTTATTTTTTTTAAATTCTGTATTGTTTCTACCCCTTTTTCTGTTTTGCTTCCCCCCCTCTTTAAATAAAATTTTAAAAAAAGATCATATGAATATGACTGAATAAAGAAGATGTTTCTATAGAAATAAATGAATTTACACTGTTTTACTAAGCGATATTAAGGTAAGGAGATACACCAAAAATGTTTTATTTCAAAGAATTAATTGGAGCACATTTTAACAGTTGTGACTTCTGTTAAATCAAGAGCTGAAGAACTGCCTATCTTGGTTAGTGCCAGGTATAAAAACATATTGAATCTGCTCCTTCATGCCTTTATGCCCTTTGTGAATATAGCTTTTGTACAAAAGTTTTTAATGCCTAGACATTTTGGATAGTAGGTCTAAGTGCACATTATTTGAAAGAATAAGCTCCTTTATATCCTTGAAATTAAACAAAAACAAGTAATTTATAAAAAGAGCTATTAGGCATTTTTATGGGCTTGTATCTAGATATCCTGTTAAAGCCTCATATAGTCAGAGTTTAGGCTTTTTGGAGGTTGCTGTATCTAGGGTGTGTGATGTTGAAATCAATGATGCAGTGCTAGGAGTAGAGGCATGAGTGTGTGGGTAGCCTGGATAAGATATAAGGGACACAAAAGAGTTATGGGTTGTTTCTTAAAGGTTGGAGCTTGATGCTTGCTGCCTTTTTCCTTCCATGAACTGTTTCTCCTCTATTGTGCCCCTCTGCCAACCTGCCTTGGAGTCAGCCAATTATGAACTGAAACCTCTACAAACTTTGAGCTGAATAAACTTTTCTGCTCTTGTGGGTGTTGGGTAATGAGAAAAGTATGCAATGAGAAAAGTAAGAATTAGGTACAGGAGTGTGGTCATTGCTATGACAACATACACTTGACCACATGGTTCAGGAGCCTTTTGGACTAATTTGAGTAAAGAGTTTGGAAAAGTTTGAGAATCCTGGATTAAGTATTGGAACACCTTAAACTGTACTTGATGGGAGATTCTGGTAAGAGCTCACAAGACCACAGTGGGGTAGAAAAGCTGCTGGTAAAGAACACACTCAAGAAGTTTCTGTTGGAAAGAAGGACTGCACTGGCTGTTGGTCTCCAGACAATGTATGTGGGTTGGCAGTTTGCCTTCATCTTGCTCATGTCCAGAGACTTTCCTTGAGACTAAGATTAAGGATGGCAGATGAAGGGCTGGGGATTTAGCTCAGTGGCACAAGCACCTCCTGGCAAGCTCAAGGTCATGAATTTGTCCTCAGTACAGAAAAAAAAAAATGATGGCAGACTAACTAATTTGGCAGAAACAGTTCCGAGACAGTTTAATGTTGAGATGGAAATGGGTCTACTGTTGGGGGCGTTTTAGTCAGATTTATGATGAGAATTAAGAGGAGTGAGTCCAACAGACTGATCTAAAATGTTATGTTTAGCCAGAAAGGAAGCTCTAGGAAAGCTGTGGACTACAAAGATAGTAGAGAGGAAGTGCTTGCTGAGAAGGAATAGGACAATTGAAAAGACAACCAGAGGACATCACGAGAAACAGCAGGACTCCAGCCTCTGCAACATCAAGTTTGCAAAGATGAAAGAATTTGCTTTAAACAGCAAGCTCAAGAGCAGCATGTTCCAGAATGGCAGCATCATAGAGGATTTGTGTCTCAGGATTGGATTCAGAGCATTCAGCAATTCAGGCACTCAAACCCTATAGCCAACACAGAAGAGAGCCTGGCTCCTGCTTCAGCTGGCAGCAGACCTTGGCATCACCAGCATGGTGTGGGTTTTAGGTGAATGCAGAATGCAAGAGTTGTGAGCTCATGATGGTTTCCACCAAGATTTGAGGAGGCCTGGAAGGCCAGGGAGTGTTCCCCACAAAGGGCAGTTTGTAATGCTGTGAGCATGAAACCACAGGTGCAGTGGAGATACTAGAAGTTTGGAGAAGCCTGGAATGTGGGCCATTTGAGAAAAACTTCAAGGAGAGACCAGAACCAGCCTACTATGATGTGTGCCTAGATGTTTCCCAAAGCCTCATGCAGTCATAGAGGTTTTTCAGAGGTAACTGAATCCAGATTGTGTAATGCTGAGATTCTGTGTACGTGATTAGTAAATCAGTCTGCTGATTGGTTTGGCATAGTTCTGTCTAGGATTAAAGGTGTGAGTGCTATCCTTGCCCTAGGACAGGAAGCCTGCATACAATGTGAGTCTGCCCATCATGAACTCTTCTCCTCTGCCAGCATCTAAAAATACTGATTTCAGTATCCTCAAAGACCTTTGAATTTCTTATTTCCTTTTGATATTTCTTCTGCATTAATAAGGATTTTATTTCTCTTATCCCATCCCCATTGTTTTTAACCTCCTGCCTGTTTTTTCCCTAGACAGTTTTTGCAGTTTGGCTAAGCCTCTGCTTACATCTTCTTTGGCGTTTACTGGGAGTTTTATCTCAAATATGCTTATTTAATAAGGTCCTGCTCAGGATGGAGATTTCTATGCAGGCTTCCCTCAGCATTCCTAGGGCCATGTTTATACTTCTGGGTTTCTGGGACTCTAGTCTGTTTGTCCTTAGAATGAAAGTCCTTGTCTTATTCGCAGTTTTATCCCTAGAACAAGACACAGACAGCACATATCATGTCTTCTTTTGTTCCCCTTTGTTGGAGGAATGTATGCATTTGTATATTTGACCTTCACATTTGTTTCACTTACTGAACATTCAGGAAAGACTGTGTCACTCCATCATACCAAAAATATCGTACAATTTTACTGGGTCAACCAAGGAATAACTTCAAGTGATATTCAAACTAGATCCTAGGCTGATGGAGGAGCTCCTCTGGAAAACATTTGTTTGCTGTTTCAGCAGGAAAAAAAATGCCACCACAGCACACTTCTGGTGCTTTTGCTGGCAAAGACATGTCTCACTTCTGTTTTTTTTTTTTCCTCACCAAAATGAAACATTTTGAATTTAGCAGACATGAAGTGCATAATTCACTGTGAGGGAGAAGCAAACTGAAGAGGGACATTGGACAAATAAAAATACACTAGCATTTAGCAATGTGTCATGTAGCACATTTATTTGATCATTCGCATTGCATTTGTTTTATATATGCAAGTGAAGTGTAAAATCTCTGACAAAAGAAGGAAAGTTCTTTCAAAGGTTAGTGGCAGACTGTCTACATTGAATAAAGAACAAGAATTAATAGGATTTGGAGTTATAACAATCACATCATTTCTTATAGACCAGACTACAGTTATTATATTCATCAAAAACATTCTTGCTTGTTTTGTGGCAGGAATAACCTTGTATCTGGTTGCATATTTTCCCAAATTTGAAAGCTTGGGATTTAGTGAACCACCTGCACTGGTAATGGCTTTCCAGTCTGGTGCTTTTCTCCACAGTGTTCTCTCCTTCGATTCTTATTGTAGCTGAGACCATTTAAGACAACTGAACATTTGGGCAAAATTTTCCATAGTGCGGAACAATAAAGTGATTAAGCCCCATCATTTGTCTGTTCCTGTTCGATCTGTGATAGTTTCATTAGCTTTAATTTAATAACAACAGCTTTTATTATTGAATGCATTTCAAGTTTACTTTGTTGGCTTAGCTTCTTTTGTCTGTTTTCTCATTTGGAAAACTTCCAAGTCAGTATGTAATCTACTGACTTTTTCATGCCCTTTCTGCCTGCTTTCTCTTTTCTCCATTTCTTTTTCTTACTTCCTGTCTTCCCTCTTTCCTCTTCTTTTAACTTCCCTTTTTTCCTTTCTTTTATCATCTATTTGAATAGAGGTTGGAATAGTCTTGCCTTTCAATACTAACTGTCTACTTAATACCAGGCACCTTCTTAAGGGTGTGGGGACTTTTCTACAATTCAGATCAGATTCAAAAATGATAAATTTTTACACACAAAGTTTCAATTCTTCATCTAGTACAAAAATTTGTAAACTGGTGGCTGAAAGGCATTGGGAGCCTTATCAGAGAAATTCAGACATCCTTGTCTTTCTGACTCATGTTCAGGAAGAATGAGAAAGGTATTGTGTCCCCTCTCAGCTACACTTATTCTGAATGCACCTGAAATAACTCATCTTTAATAGGCCAAAACAGCGCACACATTTGCTTTCATTACTGACATTACAGCTCTAGCACTACCTTGGGCCCTTTAAATAGTAAAATACACTTCCCAATACAGTTCTCCTCAAAATAACTGCTCAAAGATCCTTAAAATCTCTTAAAATGGAATGGTAAGTCCTTTTTTTTGTTAGAAAGCATATTTTATGTGGATTGAGTATTAGTAGTCATCATGATGCTAAACCAGTTGGTTTAGTGATTTACCAGATTGCATGTGATTAATTCAGGCTTGCTTTGATAAGGAACAGGAAAGATTCAGGATAAGTCTGTCAAGTGTGTTTAGACTCAGGTGCAGTTCACGACAAAAAATCTACGTTCTGGGATGGTCGACAGAGGAGAAAGAAAGGCTGGAGAGCAATCACATAGGAATGGAATTGATGCAAAAACAGAAATGGAGAATCAGTGCAAACTCTAGTTCCTTACATGCTTACTTCTCACTGGGTCTTGGGACCAAGATCCATAGGCTGCATTAGCAAGATAACATAACTGACTGCATCTCATTTCTTTGTTCATCTCTTGTAAATTTAACATGATAATAATACAAGTTGTGATTCACAACACACACACTATGTGCAACATACTTTGCAGGATTAATCCATTCAGTTCTTACAGGAGAGTTGCATGAGGAGCTTATCTGATTGTGAAAGGCAGAAAATAGACCTCAAAGATTACCATGTCCTAATTCTTGGAAGCTGTAACTACGCCAAAGAGGAATTATACTAGAGATAAAATTGAATTAAGTTTGCCAATAAGCTGCCCTCCTGATCTTCATGGATTTTCTGGGTGATTTCAATGTAATTACAAAGCTTGTTAAAAATAAAAGAGAGAAGCAAAAACTGAAGTCAGTGACAGTTATTTCCACAGCATTTGTCCTACTCTTGCTGATTTTGGTGATGGTGGGAAAGCATGAGGAGTTAAGGAATGAAGGAGACTGTTAGACGCTAGGGAAAAGAAACTGCAGAGAGGAAACCAGCCTGTCATTTTTAGGGAAATGAAACCCATGTCAGATTTCTGAGTAACAGAAATGGAGGACAATACTTTTGTGCTGTTTAGGGCATTGTACTAGCATTCCCACAAAACCAAAACAGAACAAAAGATGAAATTAAAACAAAATTCTCAGTAAGTGACACAATTTAGAACACATGACAACTATTGTGCAATGGGAGGAGAAGCATGTATAGTCTAGGCTACATCTGATTCCAGATGATGTTTCACTTCTCCAAAGCCACAGTGATGGTCGTACAGAGAACTCACTGGAAAGAGAGGCAGATCAATGGATGATAGAGGAATGGTCACATGAGCAATCAAAGAAAGTAAAAGCATCTGCCAAGGAACTGAATAGAATACCAGAAGGCCAATCCCATTAAACTCACAGCCAAGGACACATTAATCAGTTGCCAGTAAACAGTTCTGTACTGGAGTTCACATACGCTTCTTCTAGAAACAGCATATGCTTGAGTGAAAGCCACAGAATTGCACTCATTAGAAAAAATTTTTTGTTACTGAAAGTTTTGTTATGTTTGTTTATTTATTTATTTGCTGAGCCACCACTGAGAACAAAACTTCACTTGATATTTGGAAAGGAAAAAGGACTAGTTTCAATTTTTCCATTGAGTATTCATCCTGGTTATCAGTTATGTAAAGGGAATGTTACGCTAGTGTTTAATCTGGATTTATGTTTAACTGGAAAAAATCATAGGTAAGCAGAGCATTTCTAAAGTCTTCTTAACCCAAGTTAAAATCTGTTAATGTGTGGTAGCTGAGTGATAACCACTGGCCTCCCTTATCAATGAAAAATATCAGCATGCATGCAACTAATTTTACCTAATAGGACTGCTATGGGAAAGCAAATATGAGAAAATGTGCACTAGCTATTCAGCACAATGTTTTTAAATTTTTATTTTTATTTTGCAACTACACATTGCTGTCCTAAGTTTACATTCACCTTTGGAATATAACACCCACAATTTTTAAACCCCCTTCTTCCCACCCACTTCCCTCCTTCCATCTCCACATCCCCTTTCCTCATTTTCATTTTGTTATCATTCTTAGGTCATATTTATGACATGAAATGTATGCATTCCCTGTGGTACCTATTCATGGTGCATCTTTCTCCTTCTAGCTTCCTCTCCCACTGCCCTTTTGGCTTCACCCCTGGTCTCCTGGGCACTTTCTCATCCACAAGAGATCTGTCTCCTTGTTTCCTTCTATTCCTGCTTTATTTTGCTCTTACACAGAGTTTTGTACATCAAAAGGATGCAATAAATGAAATTGATCTACTTATTATTTTTTCATTTGATCCTCACAACAGTTTTCATAGACAAGGAAACTGAACTTACTGAGGATGAATGATTTACCCAAAGTTTCACAATGTAGCACATAATAGATTCATGTTATTTCCTCCAACTTCATTTTTCTTCCCTGAAGTGAGCATTATGCATCTGAGCATTAACTAGTTACTTACTTGCTGTAACTGTCTGTCTCTCTCTATCACAGAAAGAAAGATCTATGAAGCAAGATCTATGTCTATTTTTGCACTGTTCCAGGGTCAGGCATAGCACTGGGCAAGTAAGATATCTCTGGTAAAGATTTATTGAAAAAGTTACATAATGAATTTTACAAACATAATTTTTCAGTTAGAAAAAACATAATAGAGTTCTCAAATAATTGCATAGACTAATAGACATTTTTGAAGAATTCTGTATGCAATTTGTTAGCACATTCCATATATCATTAAATTAGTCTTCAGCCATTTGTGAACTATTTGCTAATTCAGCTCACACATTTGTAATTATTGGATTCTGTTGTGAATTACAGCACATAAATGAATTTGACTTCCTCCAATGTTAACTGAGCTTAGAAAAATTCCTGCTAACACATTATCTGAACGCGTATCTTAATTTTGTGTCTGACTAAGCAGAAAGAGTCATCACTGGTATATGAAAACTTGTAATACAGCATTATATTTGCCAATTAAATAACTGTTGGCAACAATAAATATTGTTTTTCATTTTGAAAATTAATAGTTACAATGTGCCTTGTTTTCTGCTGAGATTTAATTTAATTTGTGGCTTGTATTAAATGAAGAAATTAATTTGGGTTTAATTGTTGTGTGAGGCTATTAATGCACACACTTCTGATGAATAGTTACACTGAACCACCACCGATGTAACAACTAACTATCCTTTTGGCCATCTGCTGTTAGGGGATAACTGATGCAGAAAGTGATATGGACCAAATGGATTCCAAGGATGTTACCACTGAGAGTAGCTTGCTGTGATTCAGGCAAAGAAAGCACTGGATGTGGAGATGGAAGGGTTAAACAACTTGAGTATTAACTGCGCTGTTAGCAAGCCATGCATAATCCTAACATTCAACAAGAGAATGGAGATGAAAACCTAATTTATTCTGGGAACACCAATCTCTATTTTAACTTAAAAATTGGATTAGTGCACATAAAAACAGGTTTTTGAAAGGTGGACTGATCACTTAAATGAAAAGAATATCTGCAATAAAGTTTTTGTATATCCATTTAACGACAAATTCCTTTAAAAGTCATATAAGATTTGACAGGTATTGATGAGTAAATAATGAAAACACTTGATTAAAAGACTATAGGTTGACTGAAATGAAGTATGGGTCAACATTCTTTCAACTACTGATATTAACATAAATAAAATTTCCACTTACCAGACTGTGGATGTAGCTCAGTGGTAGAGCACTTTGCTGGCATGCAAAAGGTCCTGGGTTTAATTCCCATTAATGAAAAAAAATACAATTTCATATGACAAAAAGATGATGAACTCTTCTGGAAGTTTACTCCTCAAATGGTAATTAGCTCAACACAAGTTCTCCATGGCTCTTGGTTACAGGGTTGATACCTAGACTTTGGAGCCAGACAAAACTGGTGTGACTGTGTTGCTTACTAGCTGGGCTGGCTACATGTTTCTCAGGATCTATTTCTTGTCCAAAACCAGAGTCATAACACTTCAAGGTCTTGTATGAAAAATTAAATATGATAGTGTATGGAAAACAGGCACTAAACCAAGGACATCTGGTGATGTTAGAAGGGTACTTTAATATGCATCATTCATAAAGAATGAATGAAGATGAAGAATTGTCTTTGTATAACCTAATTATAATTGCTGGGTTAGATCTGAGTCTATGTTATGCTCACGTACTCAGTTTGTCCTTTCCCCATTCAGTACCTTCACATCAGCTTCCTATAAAAGAGCAAAATAAAGAGTAAAATAAATAGGCTCACATTGTGGTCCTGTAGGCTTCGCGAGGGTACTTACAACTCTTTTTCCCCTATGTTTGTTCAATTCATCTTTATGATGTCCAGGAAATAAATATCTAGGGAGAGGAGACATACAGGAGAAACTGACCTCATGTTAATGGAATTTGGGTTCTTTGAAAGGGAACACATTTCCAGAGAAGTCAGAACAAGCTGTGAGTTCAGAAGTGAGGCATTCTGCCTTTCCTCACATGTACCTTGATATTTACTTTCTTAGCTAGAGTGAAAGCCTAGCAATTCTTCACACAAAGCACACCAACGCCAACGTAGACAGAAGTTAACTCTTCCATGCTTTTTACACACAATTGGCATGTAAACAAATTGGTGGGTAAATGTTTACAGAAGAAATATTTTCAGGAAAACAATATATTCAGGTGATCACTCAACAAATGTTTATTGGTTTTTATCCTCTTGCTGGACATTCTTCAAAGTACTGGGACTAGAGCAGAAGAGAAAATAGATTAAATTAATATCAAATTGTTTTAAGTAATTGTTATATGTGCTAGTCATCATCCTAAGGCTTAACTTAGCTAATTGTCATAAACCTTATGAGGTAGATAACAGTAGAATTGCTTTTATAATTGAGGAAACTGAGACTTACAAAGGTTAAATAACTCATTCAAAGACATAGAGCTGGTGAGGAATACAACTAGTATTTGAACTAGTATACTACATCTAACTTGTTGATGATAGGCATTGTGCCCAGCTTGTACAGGAGCTAGGAAGTAGCAGATAACTGCTATAAAGCCCAAGCATGCCTTATATGGCTAAGCCAAATTCATTTCCCAGAATTCATATTAAATATAATGATCCTCCAGAAGTTCATTTGTATTTTAAAAGCACTGTAGTACTTAATAGATAGTATATCCTATAAAATTCATCTGTTTACTAAACAATTCTGAATGGTATTTTATTAGCAAATATTTTATCTACCAATGAGATAATTCTGACATCACAATCGTGTGTTCAAGTGTGCAGTACAATGCCTGACATGTGGCAAGTATCAGTCAACATTTTTCCCCTGCTCTATAGTCTTTATTTTCCCCTATAATTGTGTGCTTCTGGGTTACTCTGTGGATTGAATACCCCCCTCACCACCACCACGATTCTACATACTAGTTGAACACATTTTTAAATCGAGGATTTTATAGAAATAATTTGATCTTTTCTCAAAAGACCAGCCTTATACCCTTAAATGTAGATTTAACCCATATGATGATGTGGCTTTAAAGTTTTGATAATTAGGAATCATTTCTAAGTTTCAGTTTCGAGATTTTCTGACCACTCACTACTCACAAGAAAGGTAGCATACTCTCCACCATATGGGGTCTAAAGCTCCCTCATCTGCAAACTGGGGAGCACATCCAAGAATCAAGTATCATTTCCGTGACCGTTTACTCCTCATTTTCTTACAAAGGTGTCTTCCTGACTGACGCGTAGGTGATCATCTTTGGAGGCAGTTTGGACAATGTTAAACTTTACGACCTAGAGCTAGTAGGACGCATTCGTAATGATTAGGCAAATGTCTCCTCTCTTCCATTTCCAGAGCAGGTGGAGAGTGATCCTCTTTTTCTCCAGCTTTCCCTTTTTACAGCTAAAGTGGAGACGGAGCTTGTCAAGAGCAGTAGGCAGCAGCTTCAAAAGCTGAGGCCCCCTGGGCCTTCAAGAATGCGAGCTTTGCTGACTAGAAACTCACATTGTCTTAGGAATGCTGATAAGTCCTTTGAATTTTAGAAAACTGAAAACCAAGTTCCTCTTCCTTTTTTAAACTTTTTAAAAACTTTTCTTTTTAGATCTTATACTCCACACTACACAAACTTATAGTTTGTCATTGAGCCATCTCACCTAGATAGGACAATAGGAGATTCACTTTGAGATAAACTGAGGCTGAATTATCAGAGTTCCAGTTTTTCTCTTTCAGAAAAAAAAGTAAACCCTTCACCTAGAATCTATTTAACATTAACTTTTTCTAGTGTCAATCCCCTAAGGGTTTGAATAATTTTCCAACAGTAAAACAAACAAAAATGAAGACATAGTGTATGAATGCTTAGAAAACAACTAAGTTCAAAGGTTTGGAAATAAAACTGCAGTTCATTGGGAAAGTTTTATAAAAAAATGATATTTCTTTCAACACTTTTATTCCCTACTCTCAGTCATCAGGTTGTGATGACATATCACAAGTCACCTGTACTGTGGAAACTCAGAATTCGAATGATCTAAATGAGTACTGGTCTCCTATTCCTTCGTTGTTTCTACAAGTAGTGAGAATCTTATATGGGAATATCTAATAAACCTGAGGACTGGCATAAGTCATAGAGAAACTCAGTATAAGTTTATATGGTAGACTTCAGGGCCATATGACATTGCTATAAAACTTGTTTTGAAAATAATGTAAGAGAATTAGTACTGAGTTCCCATTGCTCTACTCTTTCTTCCCAAATGACAGAATTCAAGGGGTTGTAAACATACCCTGTTTTTAGATGGTAGCCTGACGATTGTGACAGGAGCTTTTTTACAGGTAGCAGTAACTGTTTTGTTCTCTACTGTCAGCATTCCAAGAGAACCTGTTAGAGAACTTCACTGATGTTAGGAAATGACTGAGAAATTTAGACATCAGACAAAAATAGAAAACACTGGCAAATATTGTGAAAGATAAAGGGATCATTTCTAAATGTATGAGTGTGAGAATGAACAAAGAACAACTGAGAAGTATTTTAGTGATAGGGACATAATTACACCTTATAAAAACATAATGAAAATTAAAAAATTGTCTTGATATTTGTCCTTGCAGAAAAAAAATGAACTTTTGTGGTCAAATAATAGTCAACTGTTACTAAATTATCCCTGTAGCTTATGAGAGACATGGTATGTCTTGACCATAAAATAAAGTGAGAATAAAATAGGATTACAGTAAGCTTCAGAAGTTCATAGATCAGAAAAGGTAGGAGCCACGTTTGATTATTTGTTTCACTTCTGCCTGTGTGTTTTGAAATTCAATTCTTAGGATTAAAAAAGTGAGACAAAACCTTACCCAAGTGAGGCAGTCAGGAAAAATTTTGTCAGATTCAAAAAAGTTGGTAATAAAAGTAAGAACAGTCCAATCATTTAACTTGGAAGAGAGAACTTAGAAAGAGTTAATAATAAAAATAGTTTCAGCAATACCCTTTTATGACATGAATAGACACATTCCATATATTAAGCAGGCAAATACATAGTAGAACATAAATATGCATAATAGGCATAATGTTATGAAATTAGGTATAGATTTAGGAAGGTTACCATAGACAGTAGTCCAGCTGCTTTTACAATTTCTGGACCCTCTGGCAAGAGGATGAGCTTCTTAATGAGGAGAATAACATGAGTAGGACTGTATTTTTTACATAAGAAATACAGGGCTCTGGAAAAGGCATTTGGAACTGTGAAGGGACTAAGACTATTGTTTGCAATAGTAAAATAGCTGATTTTAAGGTTTTAATGAAGCTTGGAAGCAAACAGTTTACAACCCTGGAAATATTTAATTGGGAAAGGTTTATGTTAAGATAATAAAATAATTAACTTTTTCTCATTAGAAGCATGTGGAGCAGTAGAGTTATGTGTTCTGGAAAATTACATTTCTGCTTTCTCACTGACTTAAAACAAGTGTATTGGTACAGATCAGAAAACTAACTGACAGGCACTTTACAAGATTACCTTGTCTTAACTAATTTCAGAGTCACTAGAGGTTCCATTTTGAATTAATTACTGTGAGGTATTAAATACAAACACGTGTCTTCTGAAAAATTAAGAAGCTAATAACAAACATTATCACAGTTGATAAATAGTTTTTAGTTTCCTGACATACTGAATTAATAGACAACAAACAGTGACCCTCACATCAAATCTGGCAGTCTATCTTTATAAGTAATATTTTATTGGAATATGGACATTACAATTTTTGACAATGCTGTCTTAGGCTACTTTGTTATTATGGATTGAATAGTTCTAACAGGCACTGTACACCTCAAAGCTGAAACAACTTACTATGCAATTCTCCACAGAAAACTTTGCTGACCCCTGCCATAAAAAATACTTACTGCACTACAGTATTTTGTCATGGTTCTTAGACCCAAGATACTTTTTGCTAGAGGCTGGTATTCATTTTTTTACTGCTTGTAATTACAAAGCATACCCATTTAGGAAACAAAACACAGTGTTGGCATTTTACTGGTCTTTTATTATAGTCTGTGACTCCTCACACATTTATTTGGATACAGTCAGCATGACTTGGTGAAATTCAGAATTAATTTTGGCAACTGAAGAAACAAGGTTTCATTTAATATTCCTCTGCTTCATGATTCGTGCTTTCTTTGCCATTGGACTTGATAAAAAATATTTTCTCATCACTACTACAAGGAATTTGTAAGAAGACTATATCATTCATTCTCTCATATTAAAATAATGTTAATATGGCATGAAAATAGGAAAATGTGTTAATTTTCTTCTAAAACTAGAACTTTTGTATGGTCAGTTTCCTCTCTCAGTAAAGGAAAGGATTGACCTTGTTTGTCCTCTGAGGTGTCTGCATTGTTCTCATTTTAAAGAGAGAGAGAGAGATAGAGAGAGAGAGAGAGAGAGAGAGAGAGAGAGAGAGAGAGAGAACCATGACTGAGATTGGATCTCTTCTAGACAAAAATGTAGAATTCCATTTGGAAGTTACTTATTTAGTTTTTCCACAATGATTTTCCTGGTACGCTCACAGGAATTTAATATTTATTTGATCGATATACTCTCTTTATCATCTGATTATTTTGCTTCTTGCTTCTTTACCATAGACAATCTACCTGATTTCAAAAAATGTCTGATGCTTTCAAACAAAGAGTGTTTGACTCTTTTATTCTCATTTTAAAAAACAAAATTAATCAGGACAGTAACTATACAAGAAGCCCTTTCCATTTCCTAATAAATTATGAGATTTCTTCAACTTTACATGGGGAAAATGAGACTAATAATCTTTGAATCAATTCTACACCTCACTTTGACTGAAAGGAGAAATTGCTAAGAGGTGAAAACTGTAATTTTTCTGTCTCTAGCCAAATGCTTTATTTAAATAGTGTGTCCCTGACTATTCACCCTTAATGTTAAAGAAGCAGAGATGAACAACATGCCAGGAGAAAGTAACTCTGATGTATATGAGTTCTATAGGGTTAATCTATTTCAGTCTCCTAGAAGGTACTGTGCCTGGAACCATGGTATGTGCTGAATATAAAAGAATAGACACTTCGGGCCTGTTTTAAAGGAATGTAGAGGAAAACAAAAGAAACTTTTGTATGTATCAAAGTGTGGGGTTTTGAGAGTTGCAGATCAAAATGAGGGTGAGCAGTATGGAAAACAATATTTAAATAAAGCATTCATCCGGAGACAGAAAAAATACATTTTTCATCTCAACATAGTTCTAAGTGTTTTTGATTCCTGAATAAACTGTACAATTTTTATGAAGATGTCTTTATCTCCATGACAATGACGCAGTACAGAAAAAAAGAAATAGGAACATTTTTAATGTATGTATTTGTGGTCTTTATTTTACTAAAGCATAAATCCCTCCCTGAAAGTCATAAGTCCTTCTTTTCATGTTTTAAAATCACCATACAGGACTATTGATTTCTTAGTTTTTAACTGTTACCTAAGTGTCCAATATTGTGATGCTACAATATATGTGCATACATTGTAATAATTACATTAAAGCATTTATCATATCCATAACTTTGTACATGACCTAATACGTTTAGTATTTCTCTGGTAAGAGTATTCAGTATCTTCTAGGTATTTTGAATTAGTGTTATATTTTTAAAGACAATAACTATCCTGGCAGCAGAACAACAGAATTATTTTCTTCTATTTAGTTATAATTTTGTTCAAATGCAGTACCATTCCTTTAGAACAGTGGTTCTTTGGGGTTGGTTTTGCTGTTTCTTTTCCCCCAGTCACATTTAACTATCTCTAGAAACTTTTGATTGTTACAGCTAGGGATAGTGGATACTACTGTCATGGAATGAGTGGAGGTTAAAGATGCTACTTAGTATCTTGCTTTGTATTGTTTGATCTTATTTTGTTTTGTTTTTGAGACAAGGTCTTGCTATGTAGTTCAGGCCAACCTTAAACCCAGCCTGGCCTTGAACTCTTAGTGATACTCCTACTTAAGTCTCCAGAGTGCTGAGATTACAGGCATGCACCACCATGCCTAGCCTGCTTAGCATTTTACAATCACAGGTCAGTACCTCTTAGTAAAAATGAATCCAAAATGTTAGCAGTACCATGATTGAGAAATCATGCTTGTGAATTGTATCTTCTGATTTACTCTTGTTAAGCTTTTCATGTATTTGTCCCTGAAACATTAAAAGGATTGAAAATTTATAGAATATATACAGGGCAATTTATTAGATTATATAAATTGTCATCTTCTAAATGTATAAACCTAACACATGTATGTGGTTTAATATTTCAGTCTCTATGAACCATTCTTAAATCCTCTGTATAGTTTTTATTTATAGTAGGCTTTCCTTGAAGAGATTCACATTTGTATTTCACTGAACTAATTTTCATTAAAAAGCATAGTTTCTAGAAGACGAACTCAGTGAACATCAATGTTATTTGTTAGGTACTTGTCTATTTTTAAAAATTATTTTAAAAGGAATCACAGGGACTCTTCTATGCTACATAATGAGTTTATCACATTAGCTCTTTAGCTTTAAAAATGTTTTTTCACATTTCCTTGCCAAAATGTGAAGACACTTTGCATTTTATAGTTCTTTTAAAAGCAATTGTCTAGACAGTGCACAAAAGTTGAACACTTATATTTTAATGTCCAGAAAAGAAAGGTTTGCTTGTGTTCTACTTACATATATATTCTGTGTAATTCATTGTTTTTCTGTCTCACCTCAAGCCACAGTGGGGGATATGGGACAGTTATTAACAATGGGGGAAAAAAGGCATTAGGATAATCTGTTATTTAGAATTGTTAGGGAAGGTGACAGCAGAAGTGTGGATTCGTCTTCCTGAGTTAGACAAATGACAATGGTAGACTTACAGTCCCAGTACTGTTTACTACCTCACATTTCAAAGAAAAGCCCCATAAAACATCAACAGGTAGATTGATTACTTCATTCCCTAAAAAGTACAAATATATATTAAGAATTTTGTGTTTCTTTATGTGTATTTCAGCTTCTAATAAGTATATTAAGATCATTTTTTACCAACAAGAAGAGGTTCTTATTGTGGAATCCTCAGGATGGAGCAAAAAATAATCCCAAAGAACAGCTTCTTCCTTGACCAGTAGGAGCCTGAGCTGAGGTCCCCACAAGGCATTCTCATAGCTGCATAGACCTCTCCAGAAGACTACTCTATCCTCATCCTCTTTCTAATTGGCTGGAATTTTTTTTCAATTTTTTCTGGCAGGTTCGTCATCTTTCTGCATTATAGGATATTTTATAATCCCTGACATCATGGATTCTGCATTTCTGTAGACTACTAAAGTAAAAAAAAAAATAGAGAAAAAAAGGTCTTTAAAATTCAAACTAGTTCAATTCTGTTTACAAATGAGGAGACTGAGGTTTAGGAGGCAATGCCACTTAGAGTATCTGAGTACCAGCCGGTGGAGGACGACAAGGAGGATCACACTCTTGGAACTGCAGTATTCTCCCAAGGCTGGAGCAGTGTCCCCTCCTAACACAAACAAACACATATGATCTTAGCTCTTATTTATGCTACAGGATTGTTCATTGGTTGTCTGAAATGTAGATTGAACTGAGACATTATTTATATCTGCTTAAAAGCCCGTGACTGTAACCTTGTAAAATTAGTTAATTGAAGCATTTGACCAAACACATGTGCTCGAATAAGACAAAAGCCTAAAACTTTCTCCTAATATTTGGGGAGTTTATTGTGGCTGTTTTCCTTTGTTTTAATCACAGAACATAAGAAACAAAGCAAAAGTTATTAAAATGATTGAGGACACTCTATAGGAATAGATATTCATTTAGAAGCGTTAGATTCATTGAATCTCTCAAACAAACCACCATTGTATGATCACACTATTACTCCACTCTCATGCAGGGTAAGAGAGGCAAGTAGTGTGGCTTAACCAAAATGCCTTCTTAAATATTCCAAATTGGATTTGGATTGTAAAACTGTTATTTATTTTGCTTCACTGAAAAATTTCTACTTCTACAAAGAGCAGAAATAATTGCTTAATAATTTAACTGACATAGAAAAATTAGTTAAACCATAAAGTCATTTATAGTCCATTCCTTTGTGTATTCATGTGCTCTGTAGTCATTAATTCCTTTTGAACATCATGCTTTATAAAGTTTTTGTCAGGAAACTTGATTCTCACAGTTGCTGGGAGCAGATCTACTACTGATCCAGCTTTTGTTAATGTTTAGTGTTTCTAGATTAGTCAGTTACCATTCTGTTTCTTTCTTTCTTTCTGGAAAGGTAAGTACAAATGCTCTCCAAATAAGCACCTAGTTTGTGTTCTAGTACATTAAGTGATGTCTAATTTCAATAGCATTCAGACCAACAAAATGGGCAAGGAATGTTTGTGTTCCATTTTGCTTTGGTTAGTTGCTTCATATACTTGAAAAGTGCAAAGCCTGGTGCTGCACGAAAGCAATCTTGGAAAATTAAAATAGTTCCTATATTTCTGTGCCCTTTTTTTTCATTTACAAAATAGAGATGATTAAAGCATCTCTCTCTTGCACTCTTGGAAGGCTTAGATGAGTTGCTCTGTTAATATTACATGTTAAGTTTCTGTTCAGTCTGATATAACCATTAGCTTTCATTATTATTTTTACTTTCTTGCATTTCTTTGTTTTTGTTGTATTTCAAAGTTTTATGTGATTCTAACAGTCCCTATGAGTGGTGATTTGGGGATCTGTATGAATTGTAAACACATAACCATGAGCCAACTTTAGACCACTGTTGAGGCAGGCCCTACCTCTCAGGTTCTGACCTAGACCCCCAGTCTCCCAAACAAATGTACGGCGGAGGTTAAATAAAAAGACACAATTGTATGATTTTAGGGGTCCAGGAGGGTAAAAACCCTTTAATTAAGCTTATGACTCTGAGGGCTAAGACAAAGACTTCTCTGATCAGTTCACTTTTTATAGGTCCAAGGACAAAAGGCAGAGAAACTGAAGAAAGCACAGGAAATGAGCAAGACCTCGGGAGTCTCTTCAAAGACTTCTCCAAGTAGTAAATTATGCCAATTTAGGAGAACTGGTCTATCTCCAGGATAATATTTATGGTAGGATTGAGACTACAGGAGTGAAATTCTTCCAGCTGCAGTCTCTATCTTGTTAATTGGGGTTGGAGCCAAGTGTTCGCAGCTGTGGCCTTATCTTGCCCTTTGAGGTGTCTCTGGCCTCACAGATCACTAGAGGCCTCAGCCAGGACCAGGGATTCATAGAGGTTCACTTGCTATGAATCAGCTCCTGTCGCCAGGCAAGGGGCCAAGGCCTAGGACAGACTCACAGATAAACATAGAAAGCCAGTAAGTAAAATTTAAATCCTGCTCAGAGCGGCTTCGTAGTGATCTCCAATACCTACCCTATGGGGCATAAATCCAGGTCAAATCCCTAGGACCTTTCCTTCATAATACATGAGCTTAGGACAGGAAAATTGCATCTGTTTTGTTCACTTCTACATATTCACTCACCAAATATACAACATATATTTGGTGAATGAAGCAATATATACTTTCAGGTGCTTAAGATTAAGATAGTTTGTTTCTTATGAGCTATTACATTTAATTAAGAAGATATCATTAAGGAAGAACCTTAGAGCAGGTGAACAACTATTTAGGCATATATTCATGGGAAGACTCTCTGATCATTTTCTCTTCCACCTTATAAAATTATATGGCATCATTCAAATGCAGTCTTATCCCACAGTCATTAAGATTCTTATTTTACTGTACTAGAAATAACATACATTACAATAAATTTTTCCTGTATAGAAATCATTTTCCAAATGAAATCTTGATTGATCCATAAATTTTCTGGTTTAGTTTATCAAATGCAGCAGATTTGTTTCTTGGGAAAAAATTTTCTAATAGTACATTATATTTCTAGCTTATTTTTACTTATGCTCTGAAAGATCTCTCAGGATTGATTTTTAAATCAGAATTACACAGCTTAAGTTTTGTTGACCAAGGATTCACAAAAGGGTTTTTATTTTGTTGTGTTGTTTTGTTTTCTTTTTTGTTGTTGTTAGAAGAGAAAAACAGATCTATGACAATGAAACCTGATAGCATCCACATATGCTTCTAAACCATAGTGGTTTCAAGTTAAACTTCAGATTTAGACCCTCTTCTCTTCTGATAATATCTCTTCTGTAGCTTTGCAATAAATCGAATGCTTGTGTGGTCTAAAGGAATATAATTTAGGTGCTATAATTTATAGTCAAGCTATACATGTGAGGATTAAGCAGTTTTATGGCCCAGTCCTAGTTACATATAGTTTTTTCATTCTAGTTGATCTCCTTGGTATAATCCTCATTCTGTGCTATTATTATGCCATACAAAAATCAGTATAGATGGCAAGAATTCATTAAGCTCCTCACAGTAATTCATCATCTTTCCTAGAGAGGTCTAATTTTTCAGGTCCATAATTCTTTTTAATCTTTATGAATTCAGAACATCTCTCTTCTTCTTACTCAGGATAGGAAGGATGATTGTTGGTTATATGCTGATATATTTATGAAGGGTCATCACAAATATTCTAATTCTTCCTTTTCAGTAAAACAGTTACATATAGTTCCTCATCTTCCTGGAAAACATATATGACCATTTGTCTTCTGACCAGTCAATGAGGTGAGATCAAACTTGATATGAAGAATCCTTAAGAGTCAGTGTATGCTTCCTGGCATTCTTTTTCCCTTGCCTACCTATCAATGTTCCAGTAAATGACTCTTTTGTCAATCTAAGTCTTTGACTGAGATCAGTGAGGATACAGAATCATACTCCCAGCTAGCAATGATGAAAGATTAGTAAAAATTGGATACATGTTACTTCAGGTTCTGAAACTGCGATATCTTTTGCTACCAGAAAATCTATCCTATCTGTCTGATGTACTTCCTCAACATCCAGCTCCCTTTTTTTGTCCTAACAGCCCCTGTGTTTTATTTCTGGGCCCACATTATTGACTTCTTCCACTGTGTAAGGCTGAAACATGTGACCACATTCCATTCCCTGGAGACAATTTTCAGTTCAGGGTTGGGCATGTTCTATAAGATTATTTAAAATTTATCTCAAGATATTTGTAAGTATGCTTTAGCTTACTTAGTGCAGCAGGTTCTTTTCTACTCAGTGTGAAAGAGGAACCATTTCTTTTTTTGGATGTTTCTCTTTTTTTTCTTATGATATTGAAAAGGCCAAGCTGTAAAATAAAAATAGGAGTGGTAGAAGATGAAGAGAGAAAACTACATACTTAGAGAGATTTTGAATTAAAATTTTCTAGAAAGCAAACCTTTTGCTGATTATGTAAGTTAATGAATTAGCTTTGTTATTTTTACTATTTCAGATCCATTTTCTTAATCCTTGGAACTTTAAAAATTTCAGCTGATACAGTGTTTTAGTGTAAGCTCTCTCATGCGTCAGGTTGAGAATGCATTTAAACTGTCCACCACTGAGATGCAGAAGAAACCAAACTACATTCAGGTATGGCTTCTCAAAGACCTGATGGGCTGAGGGAAATATGACTAGAGACCGAGTAACAATCACACAGCAAGCAGTACGTTGTGCGAGAGAAATGGAGGTTCAAATCCAGTATCTGCCACAAATCAAGCATGATCTACCTATAGTATTGTTTAACTTGTCAGAGCCTCAGCTCTCCCACATTTAAAATAATGATAACATATTACAATTAACAAACGAGATTACACATCAACCTCTAAATATGCAGGAAAACTTCTTTTCACGAACTTAGGGATTTATCCAGTCCTTGTGGACACCATATAGTTCTTCCTGTAAACCTCATAAGAGCCTTGACATTCCTCTGAAATCAAACCTTTCTCCTCTTCCAATGTCAGCACAATGAAGAAATTTTATTACATGAACTGTAGAGCACAGGCAGACACCACTTTGTGCCATAAAATAAATTATCCCACCTGAATAAAACCCCCTTTACTTATTTCATTTGTTGAGGATATGGCATGTTTGTGAGGAGAAATTTTAGATGCTAAAAGGACAACTAAGGTCCAATTTTAAATATGTATTTTAAAGAAAGATTCCTACTCATGTGCCCAATCTTGTACATCAAAATCAGGATATTTTCTTTGTTGCATTATCATTTTGAGTGATTTGTAAAAATGTATTCTACTGGTCTAAATATAAGTCAGAGAATACGTGTAGCAGTTATGCTCACAAATGTTTCATGATCACTTCTAATTCTTATATTCCTTTTTGTATTAGATATCTATCATCAAGGAATTCCAAGCAAACAAGGATTAGATTTTGATAAATATATACCTAGAAAAGAACTAAACTTATCCAATTCAAAAAGTAAACTGAAAAAAAAATTCTTTTTTCTGAGTTTGACTTCAATTTCTAAAGTCTTTAATATACCTAGAAAGGAACTAAACTCATCCAATTCAACAGGAAACTGAAAAAAAACAAATTCCTTTTTTCTAAGTTTGACTTCCATTTCTAAAGCATTTAAATGGGAGAAGGAGGAGGAGGAAAGGGTTGCATAATTTTTCCACAACAGATTGTAGCAATCCTATGCTCATTTTAATTAACTTTACAGTCCCATAGGAGGCATTCAGCTCCTCAGAGTCATCAGAAAATCCTATATTATTTTATTTCTGTTTCATGGTAACATGAAGATTGGTTTCCTTATCCCACAGGACTTGAGACATTATACACAAGGGATATTCAGTACTTTTAAAATTAATCATTTTGAAATAGAAAACATTATTGGGAACAGCACTGTTTTCTGAAGATTTATTAACTGTCAAGCACATAGTCATTTATGCACAGAGCTAAACTGGATTTTTATGCTTCATACTAAATATTTCTCATTGTTTTCTAAAAATATTATTAGAATATCATTAGAGTTGAATGCATAATAAATTTAAATGAGATGGAGCATATTTGCCTGATATCAGTGCTTTCCCAAAGATGCATATATTATGAAAACTTGTGAATGAATATGCTGATAGGAAGACTAAACAGCCAAATTTTAAAGAATTAAGGCTAAGGGTTTTTTTTTCTTATAAAAAATTATTAAAAGCTGTGATTTTAGAAAGATGTCTTAATGAACCCCAGATCTACGATTTGGAGTCAGAGATCCTTAGGCAAACCATGAACCTCTTTATTCTTTGGGTTAGAGTAAATTCTCCATCTTCTCCTTCTGTGTGTAGTTCTCAGTTTTGGAGCCACTTCTATAGTCACAGTCAACAAATTTTTCTGTTCATCTAAACCATAAAGCCTCTATGGAAACTTAATTTTCCCACTATAGTGCAAAATCAGCCATAGAGAACAACACATAAGCAAATAAGAAATTTGTGTTCCAATAAGACTCTTATTTATGAATACTAAGGCTTCAGTTTCATGTGTATCACATATGAATGTTTTTATGTGTCACCAAAATTATATACATATTTTCTTTTATTCTTAAGCACCTTTTAAGATTTTTTTAAACGTTCTTAGCTCATGAGTCATTTTAAACATGAAACAGAAGCCAAATCAAACTTGCACCACTGGTTTCTGCTTGGAGGAATTTGGAACCGTCTCCGTTAAAGGAGTTTTGGTAACTGAGGCACGGCATGGAGGAAAGCTGCTTATGAACTTAGAATATCTGCCTAATGTTTCTCCGAGAAAGAAATCTTTATTGTGTGAAGTTTTAAAATTGTGGGTTTATTTGGTAGATCTGCTAGTATCACCCTTACTAATATTCCACCCCTAAAGCATACGTGAGAGTAAGGTGGGCAAGTGCCCAGAAGTACTTAGCACTTTCCCAACACATAGTGAAAACTGTTTAATGCTGTGATCTGGGACATACAGTGCAGGTTGAGCTCACATGGAAGGGGCGAACCTACCAATTCTAAAAGGCCACGTCGGATGGTGGGTTGAGGATTTAGTTCAGCGGCATAAGCGCCTGCCTGGCCAGCGTGAGGTCTGGAGTTCGATCCCTGGTACCTAAATAAATACATAAATTAACAACAACAACAGCAACAAAAAAGGTCACCTCGTTTGAGAAGTTTACATCAAATTAATGACAGAATGCCATTAGAGAGTCTCCTAATCATAATTTAGGAACAAATACTTTAGGGAAACTTCTTTAAGCTCTTTTTAACAGTAGCTGCTGTAGTTTGAATCTCAAAAATCCTCTAAAAGCCCGTATGGTAAAGACCTGATTTCCAAGGTGGCACTGAGTGCTGACTAAAATAGTGAGCTAAAGAGTCTAGGCATCTTAGATACAATGTAGCCAATAAATTGATTAAGATCTCCTTTCTATATAAACCACACTGATCCATCCTTTGCAGCCAGGATTACAGTCAATATATAATTAAGAGTTTTGAACTTTGGAAGAAATTTCTTCTAAAATATAACAGAGACTAAATAAACCCAGTAGAATTTTTCAATATAAGTTATTTGAAAACTGATTAACTTCAGGGGTGGTGATGCACACCTATAATCCCAGCACTTATGAGACTGAGGCAAGTCAGTCAGGGATACATAGTGAGTTCAAGGCCAGTCTGAACTACAGAGTGAGAGCCTGTCTCAAAAATCAAACAAGAAATGGTTAGTGTGTAAAACTATGCTTAGCATTTTATTACTCTAAGTTTCATGTACATTTTTTCAAAGCAAACAATAATCACAGGCCATTTGATATCTTACTGATGCCTTTCCTTACAGGAAGAATTTAAATTCTTTATTCTTGTCCCCAAATCAATTCAATTAGTTGTCTCAGCAAATTCTAAACTTAGATCTCTCTCTCTCTCTCTCTCTCTCTCTCTCTCTCTCTCTCTCTCTCTCTTTTTACTGGGAACTAAACTTACACTCTTGCACTTGCAAGGCAGGCATGTTTGTTGCTGATCTATTCCCCAGCCCCATTCTCTCTCTCTCTTTCTTTCTTTCTTTCTTTCTTTCTTTCTTTCTTTCTTTCTTTCTTTCTTTCTTTCTTTCTTTCTTTCTGTACCAGGGATTGAACTTACGCTTGTTGGGCAGGTGTCTAGCCACTGAGCTAAATCCATTACTGACATACAGAAATTAACCTTCCAAATGTATTTATGAAATAATATTCTGAAAACTATTTGAGCTCCTAGACATATTTCTTCTGTTTGGGACTTTATGCTCAGGTTGTCAGTTTTTAAAATTGTGATGTACAAATCTCAATTTGTAAGAATAAATAACAGGACAGAGAACAGTAAACCTACAGTCAGAAAATTTGATCTTGTTGGCTTCTTGCTACTGGATGTGTGATTTAAGGATAGATAAGAATGTCTTTGAGCTTCAAGTTGTTTATATGCAGTTTGGAGGCAATAGTTATACACTCCTCAGGTATGTAGTGATGATGGAATAAAATTGTGTTGGAGAGCTTGGTAAGCTGTAAATCACCAAAGTATGTGAGACATTCTTATCCAGTAAAGTTGTGATTATTTTATAAGATTTTTCTTGATCAGGTCCTCTGTCAGTGATGTTTTGTTTTCTGGGCACTAATTCTCTTGTGTGTGTCTCTCCTCTCCCCTCTCCCCT